>JAMXBD010001762.1:0-295754 GCA_024138025.1 Combretum micranthum
AGATCTGGGAGCAAGTATTAACTTGATGCCATGCTCGTTCTTTAAGAAGCTAGGACTTGCTGAACCTAAACCCACAAGGATGAGCTTATAGCTTGCTGATCGGTCTGTTAAATTCCCTCAAGGGATAATTGAAGATGTTTTGGAGAAAGTGGGAAAGCTCATCTATCCAGTCAATTTTGTGGTCTTGACATGGATGAAGACGGAGATGTACCTCTCATTTTAGGAAGACCTTTCCTTGCTATCGCCAGAGCATTGATTGATGTAGAGGGAGGTAAACTCACATTAAGGGTACGTGATGAAGAGCTGGTAGTTACAATTGCTCCGACCTCGAAGTATCCGATGAGTACAGATGATTCATGCTATTTGATCGATATTTTTTATTCCTCCGTCAATGAACACTATGCAGAATTATTATGCAAATATAAATTAGAGCTGAGCTTGATAAGAGGAGAGGAGGAAAGTGTGAGTAAACCAGAAGTAGAAGCTTACAAAGAACAACTTGATGCTACAGAAGAGATTACACCTCTTGGTAGGTTTGAAAACTTAAAAGTGGGCAATGAAGCAAGGCTTAGGAGCTCTATTCAAAAACCGCCTGTTTTAGAATTAAAGCAATTACCATACCACCTGGAGTATGCCTTCCTTGCAGCAGATTCCAAGCTTCCGATTATCATTGCTTCAGATTTATGATAAGAACAAAAAGATCGATTACTCACAGTTTAGAGAGCTCATAAGCAAGCAATCACATGGCAAATTTCAGACATAAAAGGTATCAACCCCTCTTTTTGTACTCACAAAATTCTTTTGGAAGAAGGATTGAAGCTGGTAGTGCAGCCACAGAGAAGGATAAACCCCAATATGAAAGAGGTGGTTAAAAACGAAGTCATTAAGCTTCTGGATGCTGGACTTATATACCGTATTTTGTGATAGCAAGTGGGTTAGTCCGACACTGGTTGTACCAAAGAAGGGAGGGATGATTGTGGTCCCCAATGATGAGAATGAACTTATTCCAATGCGCACTATAACTGGATGGCGAGTTTGCATAGATTATCGGAGACTGAATGATGCAACTCGGAAGGACCATTTCCCCCTTCCCTTTGTAGATCAGCTGTTGGAGAGATTAGCTGGGCATATGTACTACTGCTACCTAGATGGGATGTCCGGATACTTCTAGATAACGATTGCTCCGAAAGACCAGGAGAAGACTACTTCACTTGCCCTTATGCACATATGCCTACAGACGAATGCCATTTGGGTTATGCAATGCACTAGCTACGTTTCAGTGATGTATGTTAGCTATTTTTGATGACTTTGTAGAAAAAATCATGGAGGTCTTCATGGATGACTTCTCGGTTTTTGGGGACTCATTCTCGGATTGTTTGGAGAACTTGGAAATGGTACTAATTCGTTGTGAGGAGACAAATATAGTATTAAACTGGGAAAAATGCCACTTTATGTGTAAGGAGGGCATTGTGCTTGGCCATAAAGTTTCCCACAAAGGCATTGAAGTTGATCAAGCGAAAGTGGAGGTGATTTCTAAACTTCCTCCCCCAAATTCAGTTAAGGCCATCATAAGCTTTTTAGGCCATGTTGGCTTCTATAGACACTTCATTCATGACTTCTCCAAAATAGCCCGGCCTCTAACTATGCTATTGGGGAAAGATGTGCCTTTTCACTTTACATCTGAATGCCACCATGCCTTCAATGTCCTTAAGGAGAAGTTGACCAATGCTCCCATGATGATAGCTTCGGATTAGAGTTTGCCTTTTGAACTCATGTGCGATGCCAGCAATTATGTCGTTGGAGCTGTTCTTGGTCAGAGGCGTGATAAATATTTTCAACCTATATACTATGCTAGCAAGACTCTTACAAGTGCTCAAGCTAATAATACCACTACTAAGAAAGAGATGCTGGCTATGGTGTTCGCATTTGATAAATTTAGGCCATATCTCATTGTTTCCAAGGTGATTGTATATATAGATCACTTGGCCTTGAGATTTCTGCTAACTAAAACAGATGCAAAACCTAGATTAATCCACTGGATATTTCTCCTACAATAATTCGATGTGGAAATTCGTGATAAGAAAGGGGCAAAAAATCTAGCTATTGATCACCTCTCAAAACTTGAGAACCCCTATTTAGAGGAGCTCAAGGAGGAAGATATGAATGACTCTTTTCCGGAAGAGAAGCTATATGCCATATATCAGCTCGTGAATGTGGAAACACCTTGGTTTATAGATTTTGCAAATTATTTGGTGGCTAAAGTTCTTCCTGATGGCCTTAATTCTCATGAAAAAAGGAAGTTCTTTTCAGAACTTAAATACTACTATGGGGAGGATCCTTTCCTATTTCGGGTTGTGGAGATCAAATGGTTAGGAGGTGTGTCGCCCACGAAGAGGGCTAGAAGATTTTGAGTGAGTGTCACTCCAGACCTACTGGAGGTCACTATTCCACCAACCGGACTGCACATAAGGTTTTAGAGGCCGGTTTCTCTTGGCCTACAATATTTAAGGATGCCCAACATCTTTGTGCCATATGTGATAGCTGCCAATGTGTTGGAAATATCTCAAGAAGAAACAAGATGCCTCAAAATTTTGTTCTTGAATGCGAAGTTTTTTACTTATGAGCCATCGACTTTGTGGGACCATTCCCCACTTCTTATGGGAATAAATATATTTTAGTAGTAGTGGACTATGTGTCCAAGTGGGTTGAAGCCCAAGCACTGTCTACAAACGATGCACGATTTGTTGTAAAATTCCTTAAGAAGCTATTTTCATGGTTTGGAGCCCCTACAACTATCATAAGCGATAGGGGAACATATTTCTGCAATGTCCAAATGGAGAAGGTGTTGAGAAGATATGAAGTCACACATCGAATTGCTACACCTTCCCACCCCTAGACAAGTGGTCAAGTGGAAGTCTCCAATCGTGAGTTAAAGAGAATTCTCGAAAAGACGGTGCAGCATAATAGAAAAGATTGGTCCAAGAAGCTTGACGATGCTTTATGGGCATATAGAACAGCCTACAAAACACCTTTGGGGACTACTCCCTATAGGTTGGTTTATGGGAAATCATGCCACCTTCCAGTGGAGATTGAACACAAAGCACATTGGACAATCAAATTGGTTAACTTTGATTTAGGAGATGCTGGAGTAAAAAGAAAGCTGCAATTGAATGAACTTAATGAGTGGAGAAGGCAAGCTTATGAAAATATGAAGATTTACCAAGAGAAAGTCATGAAATATCATGATTCACACATACACCAGTCAAGGGAGTTCAAGGAAGGGGACCAAGTTCTGCTGTTTAATTCTCGGTTAAAACTTTTTCTGAGAAAATTGAGATCAAGATGGTCCGGTCCTTTTATGGTTAAGAAGGTATTCCCACATGGCGCGGTAGAGCTTGAAAACCAGATCATGACAATTTTAGAGTCAATGCCCATCGCTTGAAACTCTATTTGAGTGATGGAACAGAACATGAGAATCGAGAGGACTTTCGACTCAAATTACCAGACAATTAGCTAACGAAAGTGAAGGACATCGAGCCAACGACGTTAAACAAGTGCGCTTCTTAGGAGGCAACCCATGTCTAACTTTGGTAAGTTTAGTTTTCTTAGTTTTTCTTTCATTTCACTATCCTAAGATGTTCTATTGCTGTCAAAATTGCAGATTTTGGAAGGTTCCACAACTTAATTGAAGGAAGTAAGAATTGATTTCTTAGTGTGGGAGCACAAAACTTCAAGTAAGAATTCTCAAGTTTTAATCTCCAGCGTACGTGGTAAGTTCTTTTTAGCTCTATTCACTCATGACGAGGTGCATAGAACTCATAAGCCTTGTCAATACCTACACAAAGTTGAGCCCATCAATACTTGAGACAGGGCACAATTTAAGAGAGCTACCGGACACTTTTTCACATCCTGCACGGCCCCAAGCATGGCCATGCAGAAGCTAAGCAACACTTAACATCAAGATAACAAACTCTCGGGTCATGATTTTCACCCCTGCACGGCCCCGAGTACGGCCGTGCAAATGTCCGTGCACACTTTAAGTCCCACCAAGGAGAAGTCTCGATGCACTTTTTTATACCCTGCACGGCCCCGAGCATGGCCGGGTAGGCCCCCTTGAACACGTACCTGCATAGCTTCATTTGCTCTCAGGTCACCTTTTTCCATCCTATATGGCCCCGAGCACAACCGTGCAAGAGACCAGGCATGCACCTATAAAAAATAAAAAATTAAAAACCTGTCTCCTCTCTCTTACTCTTTCATTATCGTCACTTTTAACAACACTAATCCCCTCTTCTCTTACGCTATGACACCACCACTCTCACAATCAAGATCATAAACTTGTGTATCGTTTAACTAGTGCTTCCACACTCAAAAATCCATTTTTTTCTCATTGTGCACAGCCCCGAGCATGGCCATGCAAACCCCCCATGCACACAAGACTTTTCCCTATACTAATAGCCGCCTTGTTGATTTATTTGGGAGCTTGGGCCGTACATTGGGAACCCTAGGAGAGAAAGACGTACTTGGAAGAGAAAGATTGTTTGGAAATCATAGATTATCACAAGATCATTCAAGGGTTGTATTTCTACATCATGTTTCTATTCTACTTCTCTAGATATTGTGTTTTTTCTTGTAAACTCCATGGAGGAGTAGATTCCTAACCGTAAATCTTGTGAAACCCAATTTGAATTGAATTGCATTGATTAATGAGAAGTTTATACTTTTGCATCTATTCATGTATTATAATTGTTTTGTGATTGATTTATATGCAAAGTTAATTACATGCATGCTTCTTATTAGATGGTGTAAGCCCTGGAAAATTTCAGTAAATAATTCCAAAATAAACATTGAGAAAAAACTCTAAAAATGACTCCAAATTAAAATCGAACTTCGACTAATCCTAAATCACGAACGAATCCAAAAATTATTTAATCTTGAGAAAATAAAAATCCTTAAAAGTAAAATAAGAACTCAATAGTCTTCAAATCAAAAACCATTACGTATAACAAATTTTATACTTAACTCTCACTGGTAAAATCTGGTAATACAGAACCTAAAAACAAATTATTAAAAAGTGAATGACGATAAACCTTCGGAAATAAAACCCAATTCAAGAATTCCGAAAACGTTGAGAGATACTAAATACTTACAAAAATAAATTTAAAAAATAAATTTCTCAAATTAAATATGTTGTATAAACATAAAACATTAGTTTCCAAATTAGCAAATATCTAAACCGGAAAATCACCCGGAACCCTAATTGGAATATAGTAGTTCATGTAAACCCCTAATTTTTAGGGTAATATCAAGTTCAAACCCTAAACCGGAAAGTCAACCAGAAAACCTAAGTCAACAAATTCCCAAGAAACCCTAGTAGTTTAGATCCGGCAATTCCGTATCCCTAAACCAAGGAGTCGGAATTTGAGTAAAGGGTGTAGTTTAGTCCGTAATAATACTAGGATGCTTTAAAATTTAAGATTACCGAATTTTCGATCTATTTCGAACCCGATCGGGTACAGACTTCGAAAAGCATGCCTCGGAGCTCGAAAGATTAAATATATAAATGAAAGGCTCATGGAATCAGTATCAATAGGAGATGTTTTTTATAAGTAAATGGTAGATCTATTAATAGAGATTCTCAAAATAGAAAGAGATTACAAATATAAAATTTAAGTTTTGTCCTAACTTTATGAAATTCGGATGGTTTCAAGACCATGCCTTAAAAACCCATTTATCAACTCCAAAACTTGTGTTTTATATGAAAAAGAAGAGAATAGGTCATAGATATCATCAAGTAAAGATTTTTATAAGTTAAGATGGGATTTGCTAAGAAAAACATGTAGAACAAGGAGTAGAAAAAAAAAGAAGGAAAATTTGAGTTGTTGTCATTTTAAGAAATTCGTAATAATGGAGTAATGGCATGAAAACACTTACTTTCCAAACCCAAAATAGAATTTTTATTCAGTAAATGAAGTCCTTAGTGGCTAGGTATGGCTGAGCCTTAATTTTCTAAGTATCAAATGATTTTTACCTAAAGGAATCACCACAAAAACAATTTTTACAAAATTCAGATTTTGAGATAAACCATATTTAAAAACAAGTTTACAAAGTGTAAAATGGAAATTTTTATTGAAAAACAAAGGCCTTAAGGAATAGACATAATGAAGGCTTAATTTTAACAAGAATAAATAAATTTTATCAAGGAATTTTTCTAAAAACAAGTGGGGATTGTCAAGAATATAATACTAGCCTTTCTAAGTTGATTTTTCATAAAGTCTTACAAAGAAAAAGTTTTCTAAAAATTTTCTTTTATTCAATATCATCAAGAATATGTATATATATATATATATATATATCTCATGACATATCATGTATGATAATATCTTGTTCATATTGCATGAATACTTGCTTTGGATAGTAGAAACTTCATGAACTTTCATAAAATCGATTTTCGCTACTGTTCTAATCTAATCAGATCCTTTCGAAGCTTCAAAGTTTTCAAAACTTAAATATGATATTATAATTAAATAGATCTTTCGAATTAGAAATAAATCGATATATAATTTGCTAAATTCCGAGTTAAAACAACCAAGTTATGACTGTTTTAAGTTAGAATTCCCGCTTAGGACGAGAATTACGAATTTGATAGTTTGTATGAGATAGAATGGATTAGTTTTGAGTAGAAATACTCATTTAGGTATTTCTTCCTTTTTAGGTGACCCCAAAATCGACGATTCCCTACCACGGGATTACTTTTACTAAGAGATCGGTGATTCAATGATCGAGTGAGTTTTCCTCTTATTTTGTTACCTTACTTGTGTTTGTAGCTAGTTGCACTAGAATTAAGAAAAGATAAAATTGTGATGAGTTGTGGTATAATCTTGGTTGAATGAATGATAAGTATATCGAGGTGAGACTTGTTGTAAAATCATTGTATGAGTTAGCATAGATTTGAATTGTCTGAAATTCTCTATGATCGCTCTTAACCTACATAATTAACATGCCACAATTATATGAATAAACTGTACATGCATATCACGTATTGAGTCACATTGCATTTGCTAATATACCTTTGGTGGGACAAAAGTATATTAACGGAGGCGAGGGGGCCTTTGTTAATATTAAGGATGTGAGATCGATTAAGTTAACGGAAGTGGGGTAGGCACTTAAAACTACCACAATAAAACAATAGAGGTTGTATAATTAAAAGAAAGAGATTGGGATTATGGTTGCATGACTTATGGACCATCCCACTCAAGATTGGAATTATGGTTGCATGAATTATGGACTACCCTAACCTCGAATGGAGGGCGTAAATCCATTCACATATAGCTACCGGAAAGTCATATGCTTGTTCACTCATGTGTTTGTTCATGCATAGCATATGGATGAATTATAACTTGCATGTTATGGTACAAAATTAAGGGAACTCTCACTAAGCTAGTGTAGCTCATACCCCAATAGATGTTTGAATAAATATGTTGATGGGAGAATGCTACTTGGGGACCGAGATGCTTAAAGTCGAATATGACTTCAGGATTCCAGCAGGAAGTAAGAATACTTGAAGATATTAACTAGGTTTTGTGAATTGCCTTGTAATAGATATGTAGTGAAAGCTTTGGATGAATTGTAATTGAAGTATAGTGAATTGTATTTCCTTTACATTATTACTCAAGTTGTATTAATATAAAATGTACTACTCCGATGTGTCTCCTCCATGTGTAAGACACCTTGTACATAGTATGGAAGCTTTCGCATGACTGAGGCGGTCATTCCTAGGCTTTAATATTGTGTACGGTGGACTGCCACATTTAAGATACCCTTCGGGGCGTGACAGTTTAGTTGGTATCAGAACGACAAGGTTTTGGGAGTTAGGTGGGAAGACTTTAGGAGAATAGAATGTTAAGATACGATCTTAGGAATGGATAAGTGAGTGTTAGATGACCCTTAAGTAAAGAAGAAACTAGATTTAACTCTATGACCTTTAAGGTATGACTTTCGTTGAATTCTATCTCGGAGACTTTTGGAGAACATAGAAACAGACATATAAGGAAGGAAGATTGAAAATATTTGAGGGGACGATCGAATACATTCTAGCAACTGCAAAATATAGGAGTAAGTGACCTTACCCGACTCTTAGTCCAAGCCGATAATAGAAATAGTAAACTACCCCTTTGACCTATAAGACCACTAGATGGGAAGGATTAACTGCGTGCTTTCACCGTTTTTCTAAATAAACGAGTTTAAAGAAAATAAATAGTTGTAAATCTTTTTCTAAACCATAAGCAACTTATGTCTAGTATAAGTAAGCTAATTTGACGGTTTCACCCTGTTTCTAGGAGACTACCTGAGGAGAACATGTAACAGTCGACTAACCCTCCTGAGGAACAACAAGTAGGAGACACTCCACCACCACAAGATCCAATGCAACAAGTCATAGACCTTCTAGGATGTTTGTGGATGCTCAAAAGCTCCTCTTACAGCAAGTGCTTATTAGGAATGTGCAAGTTCAGGTGGAAGGACCCTACCAAGTGACAATGCAAGGAATTAAGACTCCTTCTTCTATGGGTTCAAGCTCTAAAGTCAGGAGGTCTAAGACAACTAGCCTATCTATTAAGAATGAACCTTTTAAGAGGCGTCAGATCCATTGCTGGAAGTGTATGGAAAGTCATTATCTAAAACAGTGCCTATAGCTGAAGCACAAATGTTACCTCTGTGGGGATCCCAAGCATAAGATTACAGATTGTCCAAGAAAGAAACACTAAAGTGCTTCATCTGCAAACAATCGGGACACTGGGCAAGTAGATGCCCCCAAAAGGATTAACAAGTGGATAGATGCTCTAGTTTGGAAGAAGTAAGTCTCTTAGAAATAGCAATAGATCTTTCGTGTTGAGTATTAAGAGCAAATAACTTTTTGAGTAAAAAGAACAAAGAATTTTTGAAAATGTAAACCGATGTTGTGGTTTATTATCTAGTTCGTGATTTGACTCCATTGTATGTTTTGCATCCTTTCTTTGAACTTTTGTAAAGGAAGACTTACCTCTTCTCTTGATTTCATATATTTCGTTTTGAATATTATGAAGTTCTTCTTATTGATTTTGATTTCAGTAGAATTTCAATATTTCCTATATATGTTTTTGTTTTCGCATTTCTGTGTTCTATATTTCCGATGAGTTTCTTTAAGTCACTTTGAACACCTTATGTAAACCCCGGGAATTTTACACATTAGTACCCGACCTTACAATAGAGTGTATAAACTAGATAATAGATTTAGATTCTAATCGAAGTCTAATAATAGATTAATATTTAGATTTTGGATAGATGAAGAATTTAGGAACCGAATAAAGAAATTCTCTAACTCTAATTAATACCAAAAACGAGATTTTGTATCTTGAATAAATAATTCAAGATATGATCTAAAATTTAGACCCGAAACCTGATATACAAATAGATTTAAATAGAAAAATAGGAGTATAGGGATTAAATGATTGTTTTTGATCCCGATAATGATTCGAGATTAGAATAACGAGTAGTGATGAGTTTATATCTAGACTTAAACCCTAAATTCAAGATTCCTAGTTAAAATTAAAAGCTACTAATAAGAATTCATGTTCAGTATCAAAACTACAAATATATATGTAGTTTGGTTTCTGTATTAAGTCCAATATTGCATAAATGACTATTTACGCTTATAAACAGAAAATGATGATCCAAAAATGAACAGTTAAGATTTTAAATACACTTCTCAAATTAAATATGATGTATAAACATAAAACATTAGTTTCCAAATTAGTAAATATCTAAACCGGAAAATCACCCGGAACCCTAATTGGAATATAATTAAGGTAATATCAAAGTCAACCAGAAAAACCTAAGTCAACAAATTCCCAAGAAACCCTAGTAGTTTAGATCCGGCAATTCCGTATCCCTAAACCAAGGAGTCGGAATTTGAGTAAAGGGTGTAGTTTAGTCCGTAATAATACTAGGATGCTTTAAAATTTAAGATTACCGAATTTTCGATCTATTTCGAACCCGATCGGGTACAGACTTCGAAAAGCATGCCTCGGAGCTCGAAAGATTAAATATATAAATGAAAGGCTCATGGAATCAGTATCAATAGGAGATGTTTTTATAAGTAAATGGTAGATCTATTAATAGAGATTCTCAAAATAGAAAGAGATTACAAAATATAAAATTTAAGTTTTGTCCTAACTTTATGAAATTTGGATGGTTTCAAGACCATGCCTTAAAAACCCATTTTGACAAAAGAGTATGAAGAAATTCAGGTGACTAAGCAGGTTCTATTGTCTTTTTCCATTGGAAAGTATCAAGATGAAGTATTGTGTGATGTGGTACCAATGGAAACATGTCATATTCTTTTGGGGCAGCCATGGCATTTGGATAGGAAGGCCAAGTTTGATGAAATCAAGAATCGCTATACTCTTGTTCTAAACCAAAGACGTGTGAACTTAACATTTCTCAATTCCTTGCAAGTGTATGAGGATTTGATGAAACTTAGGCAATCTTTTGCAAAACACAGGGAGTGAAAAATTAAGAGAAAATGAGAGAACAAAACAAAGAGAAAAAGAAAAGATTGCTTTAGAAAAGATTGAGAGTGAAGAAAGGAGTGAGACTTTGAAAATAAATGATAACAACACACTAGTGAGCACTGATTTCTCTCTTTTTTTTTTAATAAAATTTTGAATTTCTCCCTTTCTCTCTCTCTCTCTCTTTTTGAAAAATGAAACAATATAAAGATGGTTCTTTTCTTTCTTTTCTTTTTTTTCCCTCCAAATCCAAATCGAACCCTAAAAATCAAAGCTTTTTTTTTTTTATACCCTAGATCTAAAGATCACAACTTTTCATAAAAGAACCCTAACAGCAGACCAATCAAAATCAAATCTTTTTTTTTTTTTATCTAATCCTAATAAGACAAATCTAACAAATCAAAAGACATAACCGAGAGATATGAACGATTAAAGTGTTACCTCTAATTGAACTGGGATATGGATTTACTTGATTCAAGAAGCCAAAGCTCTGATACCAAATGATGCGATCTATAGAACCCTAGGTATATTAAACCTAGAACCCTATAACCGTAAGGGAATCAAATCCCCAAAGGACCGTCTTGAACGAGCAATCATTCACCGGAACTAGACCCCAATCGAACTTGTCAATTGAAACCTAAGTTATCAAAGAAGAATTCCCTCAACCGTTTAGATTGAAGAAATCAAAGAGAGTTCTTTTGCAAAGAACCAAAGAGAGAGTTTTCCCTCAAAGAAGATTAATTTCAATTCCATATTGTCAAAGTCTCCTTTCTATATTTCATACTAGCCTTAATATATAAGCTATTATAAGGCAGTTGCGTAACTAAAAAAACATAATTACGGCAGTTACATAACCGATAACGTAACTGAAAAAAACCTAAAACAGTTACAATATTTGAATATACTATTTAACTTGAAACATTTAAACTATCAAAAAAATATCCTAAAAATCCTTTAATCTCTTGTATCCCAAACTTTGACTTGTGATTTAATGATCATAACTCCCGTCAACAAGCCTTCTTTTCCTTTAACTGGATTATTGATCTTGAACTTGATGGGCTCAATTGATGATGCTATCTGGATCACATCACAAATCTTATTCATTTTATGTGCTATATTTCATAAAATATATATTATACAAAATTTAGAAATGATACAAACTAAAGCATAAACCGGTGCTATAGATATAACTCGAAATTCACAATCTTTTCTCAATAAATGATACACACGTAACAAGTTTTGCGGACAAAACTTTCTTTAAGGTGGGAAAGATGTAAGCCCCGGCAAATTTCAGTAAATAATTCCAAAATAAACGTTGAAAATAAACTCTAAAAATGACTTTAAATCAAAACCGAACTTCGACTAGTCCTAAATCATGAACGAATCCAAAAATTTCTTAATCTTGAGAAAATGAAAATCCTTAAAAGTAAAATAAGAACTTAATAGTCTTTAAATCCAAAACCATTATGTATAACAAATTTTATACTTAACTCTAACTAGTAAAATCGGGTAATACAGAACCTAAAAACAAATTATTAAAAAGTGAATGACGATAAACCTTCGGAAATAAAACCCAATTCAAGAATTCCGAAGACGTTGAGAGATATTAAATACTTACAAAAATAAATTTAAAAAATAAATTTCTCAAATTAAATATGTTGTATAAACATAAAACATCAGTTTCCAAATTGGCAAAGATCTAAACTGGAAATCACCCGAGAACCCTAATTGGAAGATAGTAGTTCATGTAAAACCCCTAATTTTTAGGGTAATATCAAGTTCAAACCCTAAACCAGAAAGTCAACTGAAAAACCAAAGTCAACAAATTCCCAAGAAACCCTAGTAGTTTAGATCTGACTATTCCGTATTCCTAAACCAAGGAGTTGGATTTGAGTAAAGGGTATAGTTTAGTTCGTAATAATACTAGAATGCTTTAAAAGTTAAGATTAGCGAATTTTCGATCTATTTCGAACCCGATCGGGTACAGACTTCGAAAAGCATGCCCCGAGGCTCGAAATATTAAATATATGATATTAGCACCATTAGACTCATAATTTCATAAGATTTTCAAAAATATCAGTTATATAATTTTTCGGATTATAAAAGTTACAGTTATAACATTTTTATCGTATTTTCATTACTATCGGTACTTTAAATGTCTAATCTACTTTTTGAGTCTTCTATACTATTCACAAGTACTGTTGGGTTTCCATAGGGTTTTAAAATTATAAAGAACAAATCTTTCGCAGCGAAATTCAAAAAGAAAACCCTAACCCAGTATCCATGTGTATTGATTAGATTAAAACAAAATAAATAGTTTGATTTCGTACCTCTAAAAGCTTGAAACTTGAAATCAATTTGCAGATCGGATCTGTAGGCACAGCAAAATCACAATATCCTCTACGGTATCCACACGAATGAGCACTCTTCAAAAGGATCCTTCACGTGCTAGCATGATCTAGAACATTTCTAAATGATATTGGGATTTTCACACACGACTCTTCCTGCTTCCCTCTTTAGGGTTTGCAGATTTTCTCTGCCGGTCTAATGTCGACAGACAAGTTGTTAACCCTAAAGAGATCTCTTTATGGTCTTTTATACTAATGTCATTCTCATTTGAGTAATGACATTAGTGCCCCTTAATCAAAATAGGGATAATATTTCTTAAAATATAATTCTTGCACATAACAATGTAATAATTTATTATCACTCTCAATAATAATAAATTATTATTCCTCCAAGACATTAAATTTAGTCCACAATCCTTTAATTTATTATTATTCTTAATAATAATAAATTATTATTCTCACAAGACATTAAATTTAGTCCATGATCCTTTTCACTCGTTCTTTTGTGTGTGACCCTATAGGTTCACTGAATATTGGCAATTGACCTAAAACAATTTTAGTCAATAAAACATAAGTGGCCTCTAGCAAGACATTATATTTACCCAAATTAAGTGAAGATCGGTGATCCGATTTTTACCTAATCCATAACTTATGTCAATATCCTTTTGTCACATAATATCTAGATTGAACATAAGGCATGGATAGTGTCATCCTTATATCGTTCAATCTTATCATTTCTCGATTTCTAAGTAAACTAACAAAAACAAATGAAATTGATCACACTATCAATTCATTTGAGCACAGTCATGCATTTCTTAGTCTCACTCATCGAGGGGCCCCAGAGATATCTCTCTCACAACGAGAGGGACAAATCCCATCTTAATCACTTAACTTCCTCTACATGATTTACATTATTCACAATCTCAACCTTTATAATTATCTGGTTAAAGACAACGTTTGATTGAGTTGAAACATAATACTCCTCATGTTGGAATCCATGGTGATTTCAGGTCTGAGGATACGATGACATTTTATTTTGAGAATCACTTATGACACTAATCCATTTAGTGATCTCAAAGCGGGTCAATCTAGTACATAG
The DNA here is from genome assembly GCA_024138025.1 of Combretum micranthum. Taxonomy (NCBI): domain Eukaryota; kingdom Viridiplantae; phylum Streptophyta; class Magnoliopsida; order Myrtales; family Combretaceae; genus Combretum; species Combretum micranthum. The sequence goes on from JAMXBD010001762.1 coordinate 13,995, forward strand.
TTCTCCAACATGTACCTATGAGTTTGATTTGTATCTCCATACAAATAAACATCCCATGATTATCAGTCAAACCTCATACTAGATTTAATTCATTATTGTTCCCACGATAATGAACATCTAGGGACATTTAGAATAATTAAATTATTCACGGATCTTATTATAAAGTAAACATGCAAACAATATAATAGAAATGTTTATGAATGACAATATCCAGTAATTGGCCTAAGGCACAATCACCAACAAGTACAACTACCCATAACCTATTTCTCACATCCTTACATCCTACTCTTACAATTTCATCATTTTCTTTTCAATTTACTTTTCTAATATAACTTTATTACTTAAATTACTTAATTAATTTTTGAATCTTACACAACACATCTCCATTCTCTCTCACACACCCTCCCAACCTGCACACCCTCTCCCTCTTTCCCTCTCTCCAATTTGTTTTATTTTCTTTTGTTTAAACAAGAAAACCTTAATCCATTCCTTTATATAAACCCCTTTATGCCAACTTCTTCTCACTTTCTTTCTTCTTTCTTCTTTCTTTAAGAAAATTTTTGCAAAACTCTCTCTCCCTCTCTTCATGAAACCGTGAGCTCCCCCTCCCACTACACACACATACACTTTGTTTTTCTTTCAAATTTCTTACTCCAAACATCCAATAGGTAATAGATTCACACCTTAGTATGGCAAGTTCATTCATGTGTGATTCCACACAAAAATCCCATGAGCTTCAAGCTAAGGATGTGGAAACACTTGAATATGAGATCCTTACCATCACAATGTTTTAGATCTTGTTATTTGAAGTTATTTTGCTATTTCTTGTTTTATTTTCAAGCTATGTTGTTATTACTAATGATTTGTGCATATATTCATCATTCACATAACTGTCATAGTTTTCATGCATTTATAACTAGTATAGTAAACTAGATCTAGTTGTTTTAAGTTCATAAATGTACTAGACTTTTGATTTATTTTCTTAAATAGCTTGATGATAGTAGAAAAGTATTAGAAAACTCAAGATCTATTTTAGTTTCGACAAAATCATTTTTAAAAATTAGAATAAAAAGGGAACCATATCTATAAAAGTTATTTTTCAACTTCAAAATGTGTATTTTTCATTTGAAATGAAGGACTTAGGGAATAGATATCATAAATGAATGATCATAATGAGTAAAGTTTAGATCTAGGAGTTTATAGTTTACTACCATTGATTTCTTTTATATTTATGTTCATAGCAAGTGTAGATCTTGATTTTGAACTTAAACAAAAATGATGAAATTCGTATCTAGGCAAGACCCATTCTTAAAAACCACTTTCCAAGTGTCAAAATGAAATTTTTATTTGAGATAATGAAGGATTAATGTATATATATCATCAAGACTTCATTTTATATGATTCAAAGATGATTTTCGAATATTATTTTTCATAACAAAACTCTATTTTTGGATTTAGGCCAAAACATAGTTTAAAAACATGTTTTCCAACTTAAAAATGAAGTTTTTATTCAAGATATGGAAGGCTCTTAAGATATGATATGGAAAGGATGATTTTTCATTAGTTTAGATGGATTTGGTCAAAATATATGTCCAAAAACAAATTTTGTAAATTCGGATCTCAACCAAGACTAATTTTTAAAACCTATTTTTCAACACCAAAATGAAGGATTTGTTTAAAAAATGAAAGGCCCATGGAATAGGTATCAATAGGAAATGTTTTTGATAAGTAAATGGTAGATCTATTAATAGAGATTCTCAAAATAGAAAGAGATTACAAAATATAAAATTTAAGTTTTATCCTAACTTTGTGAAATTTAGATGGTTTCAAGACCATGCCTTAAAAACCCTTTTATCATTCAAAACTTGTGTTTTATATGAAAAATGAAGAGTATAGGTCATAGATATTGTAACGCCCTAACCCATTGGCATTACAACCCGCCACATGTCATCTCTTAATAGGACATGCTAAGGCCTCAATTTCCACAAAAAATATGAATAACACCTATATAACTCACAAAGTATAAAAGAAGACATGTGGTCCTCATAAATAAATCATCTGATAAGGATGTAATCTACATAATCATAAAACTAGATATTGTTGACATAACTGCAGGTCAACAAGTCGAACCATACTCTAAAACTATTACCACATATAAAACTCCAAATACAATTGAAAAATTAAATGAACAAAACATGATTCTAATACTGAATAACAACCAGACATAAAAGTCTTCTTTAATTCATCCTATGTCATCTATGACTATACAACTAGTCATCAGCAGGGTAGTCTGGACCACTAACGCCATCCCCATCCTCATAGACGATGTCAAAACCCGATAGATCATATATCACACTATCATCACCTGCACCTGAAATATAACAAAATGAGCGGCGAAGCCCAGTACGATAATATCCAATCCAGTTCAAGCAAGGTTATGCACATACAGCATGTATAAATATATGCAACTAAACTAAATGCATACAACAGTTTATTATCTAATTTAGTCCAGCAAAACAACACAGTTCAGAATCCAATATACATAAATCCCGAACTCATAGTAACTCAGACTCTACTTTAAAAACAACCAACTGATTTTGAAAATAAGTAATCATATACGTATATGGATGAGTGGGTACTCTCCAAACATCCCAATTCCTAAACACCTAAATTCTATCGGAATCATATCTTAGCACGACTCCACTCGGGACAACCTCACACTAAGATCATCAAGGTGCCTCACCAATATCACTGTCTGCCAGGTCTCTACTGGTCAAAGCCAACCACAACCAGGCAGACAATTATTAAGCCGAATATTTATTAAGTTCATTATACAAATTCTGTTCCTACATCCATTCACAAAATTCTAACCTACAAGCACATACAACAAACAATGGATTGGTCGTACCTTTTATATTCAGGAGATAACTTGAACTATTCAAAGACAACCGTCAACAACTATTAGAAAACCAAACCACAACACAACTAGCCACAACCACTAAACTCTCAAACTCCCAAATCAGATATCAAACAACAACGCCAAATTCAACCTGTAACATATCAACATATAACAAATCACCAACATTCATAGATAAATCAAACTTAACATAAAACAACCTATCTACACTAACCTGATTTAGAAATTTCTGTTATTGCACTGTCTATTCCGATCAAACTTCACAATTATGCTTAAGAATAACAAGGAACCGCACAAAACTCCACAATCACCAAATATTTTCACCAAAACCCTAATTCGCATAACATAAAGAACATATAAGATTGTTTAAATCGTATTTTGTTGGAATCCATAATAGAGGAGATTTACTTACTATTTTGAATCACTAAAACCCATCTCGCATTCACCAATTCACTGATCTCACACGTGCTGGGGTATTTCTCCAAAAACCTTCATATAAAAATTCAAGCAAACCCTAAGAATCTTGTATAAATTTGTATCAAATCCAAATGAGAAGGTTAAGATTACTTACTTTGGATCAAAAACACTCTCCCAATGATTTTCCAAGCATAAATCTCCAAGAACACTCCAAAACTCTCTTACACGAAGGAGAAAATAATATAAAGAAAATTTGTCAAAAATGTTTTTCGCGTCTCGTATTTATAGAAATTTGGTCATACGCCGGCGGCATACTTGCAGATCTTGCCGGCGTACACCATATGCTGGCAAGTTCACACGAACGCCGGCAGCCTTCATCAGGGCCTTGAATTCCAGAATTCCAATTCTTCCTTCATACGCTGGCAAATCCTTGCCCTATGCCGGCGGCTTTCATGCCAGTCTTGAGATAAAACCCTAGTGAACGCCGGCAGCTTTCCTCCCAGCATTAAGAAAAACGCTACTATTCCCATCCTACGTCGTCTCTACGCTGGCGGCGTAGATTCCCCAGGAGGCAGCGTACAAATGCAGAAAATACAAAGTTTGATTCAATTGATACCAATTCTGTTCTAACACGGAATTTATCAAACTTAACCTATTTTTAACATCAACATAAAGGCATATTAAAATCTGGTAGCTTGTGAACACTTATCACTTATAATTATTTTGTATATTACATATATCATCAAATAAAGATTTTTATAAGTTGAGATGGAATTTGCTAAGAAAAACATGTAGAACAAGGAGTAGAAATAAAGTAGGAAAATTTGAGTTGTTGTCATTTTAAGAAATTCGTAATAATTGAGTAATGGCATGAAAACACTTACTTTCCAAACCCAAAATAGAAGTTTTGTTAAAGAAATGAAGTCCTTAGTGGTTAGGTATGGTTGAGCCTTAATTTTCTAAGTATCAAATGATTTTTACTTAAAGAAATCACCATAAAAACAATTTTTACAAAATTCGGATTTTGGGATAAACCATATTTAAAAACATGTTTACAAAGTTTAAAATGGAAATTTTTATTGAAAAAAAAGGCCTTAAGTAATATACATCTGTTCTTTTGGTAAAATTCCTCACATAGCTCTCTTAGTCTCAATCTGTACTCCACCATGGTCTCATCTGTTCTTTTGGTAAAATTCCTAGCCCGTTCCCTGGTCTCACCCAAGAAAACCAACAACAAGATAAGACTCCTAATTAGACTTAACAAAGAAAGATGTTTTCAACCTTATTTTAACCTATTAGTTAACTTCTAAGTTCGGTTTCTTTTAATTCTATTGTCTTATTTTATAACCTAGAGCTCTGATACCAACTTAAACTGTCACGCCCCATAGGGGTATCCTAAACGTAACAGCCCGCCACATACTATATAAGACTCTCGAAATACTATCCGAGCCCTTCGGGAGTCTTGTACAGATGTAAAGCGTCCCTTTACGACAATAGAATACTCTATTTAATGGAGTTAAGAAGTTTAATGGGGCATTCAATAACCATAGATGATAAACCAAAACACATACATAATTTACAAAGTCTAAGGGGCATTCCCCCGCAAAAGAATATTAAGTCCATTACAGTCATCCAAAGTCTTTTGGTTTCCTGTAGAAGTCTAAACAAAATCGAAATAACTTCTAAGGGAAACTCCTAGCTTCGGTACCTGAGCTGTAGACTGCCTTGGCCTAAGCCAAATGAATTCGTGCTGCAACAAGTAAAAACTATAGGGGCATAAGCTAACTAGCTTAGTGAGTGAAAACTTCCATATCGCAATTGAGACAAATCATTTGGCAAGTGATTATTCAATCAAGTGAAATGCATTAAACAAGTGAATTTAGCAAACATATGACCAACCAGAAATCATATGTGAATAGACTTGTGCCCTCCATCCCGGGTTAGCAGATCAACGAATCCTGCTGTACGACGCCGTTTAAGCTCACGGTCAACTGAACAATAATTCGTTTTATGGATCACGATTAACCAACACATTCGTTTTATGGATCACGAAAAACCAACAAATGCTAATACTCCATCCCCATCGTGATATGAATGAGTTCAAATTTATATTGAATGTCTAATAATTGATTAATCCAATTCTTTTAGGTAGCCAAGCAATATTAGCAAACAATCCATCCTAGCTTCTCTATATACAAGCAATGAATTATCACCCGGCTTCGATATTCCTTAAATTCAACTTCACATATCAGCAGCAGGCAATTATAATTCCCAACTAACCCCATCATGCATAATCATTCTTTTTATCTTTACTTAGCAACTAGTGCAACTATCATTATAATCACAAGCAATAATTGAAATCGGAAGTGATACTCACTCGGCCATGGTACGCCGGTCTCCTAGTAATAGTAGTCGGGTGGTAGGTTATTGTCGTTCTCGGGATCACCTACCAAATAAGAATAACCTAATGAGAATTTCATTACTTAACTAATCCAAACTATGCATCTAAACTAAACAAAATCGTGATTCTCGCTATTTGCAGAATTCCAACTTAAAACGGCCATAACTTGGTCATTTTAACTCGGAATTTCTCAAATTTTATATCAATTTCTATCTACTTCGAAAGATCTATCTATTTCTATTATTAATTTCAAGTTTTGAAAACACTTAGATCACGGAACAGAGGGATCAGATCTGTTCTGTAACTTTTCTATTTCCGAAAAATTGTTTTGCACTTAATCAAAATGCTCCTAGTTGATGATTCATGTATAGATAAAATATGAATAGATTCCTAATATGAATCACATGTAATGAGTTCAATATATGCATTATCTTGATGATTTTTGATAATGAAACTTTTAAGAACTCCTAATTATTACAAGACTCCACAATAGTTACTTCTTAAAAATCCATTTGTCCAATTTTGCATCTCCTTGTGTTTTAGGATTTTATTCTTAGAATTTACTTGTTATCTAAATAAAAATGAGTCTTTATCATCTATACTATCTAAGACCTTCATTTCTACATAGAAATTCACATTTTTCACTTTGCAAGTATATTTTTAAATAAGCTTTTCACAAAAATCCGAATTTTAGAAAAATTCATTTCTTGCATGTTTCCTTTGAGAAAACTTATTTAATGCATCAAAATTTAAAGCTTTACTATATCTACTACCTAAGGACTTCATTTAACACATAAAACATGCAATTTGAGCTTAAATACTAGGTGATAACATATGCATCATTCCAAATTACGAATTTGACAAATTGATCACTAACTCAAAATTTTCCATCTTAATTGCACTACTTGTTTTATATATTACTCATGCCTAAACTCATTTTAACTTGTAAAAATCATTCCTTAGAGATACCTATTACATATACCTTTCATTTTTCATGTAAAATATGAGTTTCAAAATGGTTTCAAGGGTTTTTAAAATAGGTCTTGAAGTTCATCCGAATTTTCCACTAGACATTTCTAACAAATTCTTTTCTTTTCAAGTTCCTTATCTTATATTCATATAGATCTATCATCTAACACATTTATATATATGCAAGGCTAAGCTTTTATGATCATTAATGCATGAAAGCACAAAATATTCACATGAACATAAATGTCAAGAAAAATATGAATGTCTAAACACTAGATCTACAACTTATAGTGCATGAACATGAGTTTAAAGACATGAACATAAATTTTCCATGCAAGATCTCTACTTTTATATCATGAATATAATATTATTTCAACAAAAACTCATTAAACACAAGATCTACTTCTTGTGATGGCTATTCTTGTATTAGTGTTTTCTCATCCCTAGTATTTGCTCCTTGGGATTTAGGGTGGAAAACACACAAGAATAGTCTTGCAATTACAAGATTATGTAATAGAAAGGCTAGGAATCATCACCTAAAAGATGATTTGAAGAAGAAAAGAAGAGAAATGAGCTTGTGTGTGAGTGTATGCAGGGGGGGGGGGGGGGGGGGGGGGGGGGGGGCGCGCACTGGGCTTGGTCAAGGCAAGAAGAAGAAGAAGAATGGAGAGTTTTTCAACTTTTAAAAATTTTGGAAGAGTGAAAATGAAGAGAGATAGTGATAATGAGTTTATATATTAAGTGAATTAGGTTTAGATATAATAAAAGAAGTAAAAATAACAAAAAAAAGGAAATGAGGGAGGGGGGCGCTAACCACAATGTGAGACAGAGAGAGATTTGAATTTTGATAAAATTTGTAATTTAAGTAATAAAATGTAATAATTAATTAGGAAACAAAACTTTCTGAAAAGAAAATATAATGAGTAGTTGTAGGATGTAAGAATAGGGTATGGGTAGTGTGTAGTGTAGGTTGTACTTGTGAATAGTATAAATATTAGACAGATATCTACTTTACCGTTAGCAAAGAAAATACGGAAAAAATGCTATAACTGTAATTTTTATAGTCTGGAAAATTATAAAATTTATATTTTTGAAATCCTTATAAAATTTTAGTTCTAATGAATATTCCGGAATATTTTTCTGAGTTTCTGGTCCCAGGCCTCGTTTTTCCGTAATGGAGCTCGGGAAGGCCCGAAATAGAAAATTTTTCGAATTTAAAACTTTCTAAGGTTTAAAATATATTTTAAAACAATAATTCACATTAATTTATTTTATAAAACTTCTTTTGTTATGAAACCGAAAGGAAAACCGGATTTAGGGTTTCTTAACTTCTCTCACTAAGCTGGACCTAGACCGATTTAGGGTTTTGCGTTTCGATTCCCGGAGTTTACTTGACTACTAAGAATACCGGGGTTTACATATTTGCTAATATTGTAAGCCCTTGTTTTTAGAGTAATCTTAAGCCTTAATCCTAGGCCGGGAAGTCAACTAGAACCTTAAGTCAACGAATCACAAGTTAAACCTATAGTTTAGATCCGGAAATTCCATGTTCGTAAACCGAGACGTTAAAAATTTAGTAAAGTGTAGAATAGTTTGTAATAATAGTTAATTTCTTAAAAATATCATATTGATTTATTTTCGACTTATTTCGAACCCTATTGATACTGTTTTTAGAAAGCGTGTCCACGGTCCAAAAATTAAAAATATATCTTTAATATATTTAGACTCGTATTTTCATAAGGATTTCAAAAATATCGAGTTCATAATTTTTTTGAATCTAAAAATATCACTTATAGCTTATATAAGCATATTTTGACCGTACCGGTAACATATTTGCTGAAATACTAAAATAATTCAATTAATTATTTAATTTTATTTATGAAAATTCTTTCACTTATTTAAAAATATTTTCTTAATTTTATTTTATATATTTTTCTGATAAAAAGTACTTTTTCAACCCATACTTAAAGTACACTTTCATTGTCACTTCTACACATTATTTAAGTTTTTTTTTCACTCATTCTACACTCTATTTTCAATGCATGGCAGCTGACCATACTCTCCAAAACAACCACATTTCTTTTATTTTAATAATTTATTTAATGATTTTAAAGTCTCCTTTAGTTAGCACATTAAGTACATGATGCGAGAACCTTCGCAATCACGCGTGAGAACCCTTTTGGATATTATGAACCCCCAGCACAGTAATACGAAAACCCACGAATTCTAACGGTAATCAATCCCTAAGATGGATTAGAAATAGGTTTGTCTTAATGTTTGATCTAAATAGATAGAACAAGGTCAGCCCTATCTCCGAAACACTCCACAAAGAAGGCGATCAAAACTCCTTTGAATGTTCCTATAACATGTATTCTAAAATCAAGAACACAAAGATTTCAAGCAAAGCTTTGGTTTTTCATTCAACAATAATATGTCTTGTACAAGGACCCAAATAGGGTTTATATAACTCAAACAATAAAACAAAACGCAAAACAATGAATTCAATACGTCCTAAATGTTGGCTGCGGCCAATCAAAGATGGCAGGCGCCATGAGCATTCTGGAGCAAAATTGTAAAGTTTGAAAAATTGGCTAGGGTAGTCATGGCCGGCGGCCATGGAGAAGGCCGGCGGCCATGGAGAATGGCTGGCGGCCATTCTTGCTTCTCTGCATAAATCACCTTTCCTTGGCTCTATTCGATGATACTTGAAAAATATTGAAGTATACTTGCTCCATCCTTGTTCCAAAGACTTGATAACCTTTTGATTCATCCTTGGCATGCTCTAATAAGCCTTGGAAGTGATTATTGTAGGCTTGTTGAATCTTCTTAGCTCTAGCTCTTGTGATGGTCCTTGAGGAAAACTTTTGGACTTGAATTTCTTTGAGTTTCCATGGTTGCCACTGGTCTTCATGTTGATTCGGATCTAATTTGGACCGTTGGCTTTCTGTAACATTCCTAAAAATCCTTTAATCTCCTGTATCCCAAACTTAACTTGTGATTTAATGATCATAACTCCGTCAACAAGCCTCTTTTCCTTTAACTGGATTATTGATCTTGAACTTGATGGGCTCAATTGATGATGCTATATGGATCTATCATTTAAGTTACAAACTAACTACTCTCTCTCTCTCTCCCTTGTAATCACGTGAAGCCCTCCCCAAATCTGCCATTGTTTTATTTTTTTTCTTTCAATTAATTAACAACATTAATACACTCCTCTCCTCTATTAAATGCCTCTTTATTTACACCCTTTCTCTCTTTGCAAACCCTACCTCTTTTGCTCTCTTTTTCCTCTCTTTATTCCTTTCTTTCCTTTATTCTTGCAAGAGAATACAACTGCCCCCATTTCCATTTTTTGAATCCACACTCCATTCTTGAAGATCCTTGAGTAAATCTTTCTTCTTAAGCTTCCATAGACACATAGGTTGATTATATGGAGGTTTCATGCATCAAAGGACTCTCCATAATGCCTAAAGGCTAGAGATGATGCCAAAACTTTGAAACACTCCTCTTGTTGATGATCTATAATAATATTGCTATATTTGTTGTCTTTAAGACTTTATTATCTTCATATTTTTATTATACTTTGTAGATCTAATTTTTATGAAGCTTTGGTTATGTTTATGTTTAGATCTATAGGTTTAGAGCTTACTACCATGTATTTCTTTTATATTCATGTTCATATTACGTGTAGATCTTAGATTTGAACTTGAATAAAAATAGTGAAATTCGTATCTTAGCAAAACCTATATTTAAAAACCTCTTCCAAGTCCCAAAATGGAAGCTTTAGTTGAGAAAATGAAGGTTTAGTGGATGTATATCATCAAGACTTCTTTTTACAAGAATCAAAGGTGATTTTCAAAAGTTACTTTCAAAATAAAAATCTCATTTTTGGATTTAGGCCAAGACATGGTTTAAAAACATGTTTTACAACTCAAAATGAAGATTTTAATTAAGAAATAGAAGGCTCTTAAGATAGCATATGTAAAAGATGATTTTTCATGAGTCTTGATGGATTTTATCAAGAGATATGTTCAAAAACAATTTTTGAAAATTCGGATCTAAGTCAAGACCCATTTTTAAAACCTATTATCTAACGCCAAAATGAAGATTTAGACAAAAATATAAAGGGCTCTTGATATAGATATCCTAAGGATTGGATTTTCATAAGTTTAGATGAGTTTTCCTAAATGGTATTTCTAAATAGAGAGTTTTGTAAAAGACAAGTCTAGGTCTTATTTTCATTCTAAAACTCAAGGAAGAAATTCGGATTTTGGAAGAGATGAATTTTGAAAACCTTATTTTAGACTTCAAAACAAGAGTATTATGTAGAAAATGGAATGCTTTGATAATAGGTGACACAAGAAAATTATTTTCATTGAGTCGTGTTAGTTTTAGCAAAGGATTTTTCTCAAAACAAGAAAATGAGTTTCAACTCAAAATTTCGGTTTTTACAAAGGTAGATTCTTAGAATTTTCATTTGGATGATATCTTGATGATCATATAAGTATTTAATTCTTTATCTTTGGCTAAGATTTCTCTTTATAAGTGTAGAACCAATATAAGCTGATCTAAAAAGTTAAATGGAACAAAAGTAACAATTTTCAATAATAACTCAAAACTGGAATTTTTGTAACCCTCTTGTATAGTGGTTTTTCGACCCTCAAATGACGTTATATATTTTATTTAACTTAGGAAATGGATATATCTTTCAAAGTAGATAGAAATCGATATATAATATGTGCAATTCCGAGTTAAATTGAGTTAGAGATGACCATTTTAAGTTAGGACTTCATCTTAGGGGAAAATTGACGAACTTAATAAATAGAATTGTTAAGTTTATTAGAACTTTATGACAAATACTCATTGAGGGTATTCCTTATACTTAGGTGATTTGGAGGACGGATTTCCACTCCCCGAGGACTACTACGACTAGTGGATTTCTCTCCATGACCGAGTGAGTTCATTTCTTAAATAGTTTTGCTCATGTATGTGGTTGTAATTGTAGTGGTATTAGAATTAGGAAAGGATAAAATTATGATGATTTGTGATCTGATCTTGGTTGAATGAATGATAAGTATATCGAGACGATACTTGTTAAAAAATCATTGTATGAGCTAGTATAGACTTTGATTATCTGAAATTCTCTATGATCATACTTAATCTACTTAATTAACATGCCACGATTATATGAATAAACTATACATGCATATCACATAGTGAGTCACATTGCATAGGTTATTAGATCTTTGTGGGAAGAAGGCATAATAATTGGGCAACTGTAAACTCGAATGATTGTGTATAGGTCGGAATTGAAAATGTGTGTAGGTGGGCACCTGTATCAACCACCGTAAAATTTAAAAGTGATAGTTGGGCACCTGTATCAACCATAATAAGAAGTGAGAAGAATTTAAATGTTAGTCGTATGGGCCTGAAACACCTGACCTCGAATAGAGGGCGTAAATCCATTCAACATAAGATTTCTGGACAGTCTTATGTATTGTATGCTCATGTGTTTGTGCATTTCATATGGTTGCTAATAACTTGTCTGTTATATACTGTTGTTGAGTATTAAATATTTGGAAATGAATCTCACTAACCTGTTGGCTTACACCCCGATAGTTTTGTTGTGGTGTTCCTATTTTTTGTTGTTCCGAGAGAACACTTTTCACAGGGTTATCTTTTGGATGAAGGAGCTTTTGAAGAAGTCAGGACCTAGCTAGAGGCGTGGACTTCTAAGAAAATCTCTTTAACATAAACCCTAACGTTTGTAATACGGTTTTAGACTGGATAGACTTCTATTATTATTTTGGTGGGGGTATGCCCCTTGACTTTTGTAAAGGCTTAACTTATTTATCTTGTTGTGATTTCTATTCTTAATGCTATTGTATGCCTTCTTAAAACTATTTGATTCAAAGTGTGATTCTAAAAATTGTGCAAGTACACCTTACACCCGATATGTAAACTTATGGGACGACTAAGGATGTCATACTTAAGTTTAAATATTAATGTGGTGGACTATCGCGTTTTGAGTACCCTTTGGGGTGTGACAAATATACCTTTGGTGGGAAAAAAGTATATTAGTGGAAGGCAATGGGGCCTTTGTTAGAATTAAGGATGTGAGATCGCTTAAGTTAACAGAAGTAGGGTAGGCACTTAAAACTACCACAATAAAACAACAGAGGTTGTATAATTAAGAGAAAGAGATCGAGATTATAGTTACATGACTTATGAACCACCCCAAGCCCGAATGGAGGGCATAAATCCATTCACATATGGCTACCGGAAAGTCATATGCTTGTCTGCTCATGTGTTTGTTCATGCATAGCATATGGATGAATTATAACTTGCATGTTATGGTACGAAATTAAGGGAGCTCTTACTAAGCTAGTGTAGCTTATACCCCAATGGATGTTTGAATAAACAAGTTGATGAAAGAATGCTACCTGGGGATCGAGATGATTAGAGCCGAATATGACTTCGGGATTCCAGCAGGAAGTAAGAATACTTGAAGATATTAGCTAGGTTTTGTGAATTGCCTTGTAATAATTATGTAGTGAAAGCTTTGGATGAATTTTAATTGAAGTATAGTGAATTGTATTTCCTTTACATTGTTACTCAAGTTGTATCAATATAAAATGTACTACTCCGATGTGTCTCCTCCATGTGTAAGACACCTTGTACATAGTATGAAAGCCTTCGCATGACTGAGGCGGTCATTCCTAGGCTTTAATATTGTGTACGGCAGACTGTCACGTTTAGGATACCCTTCGGAGCGTGACAGATGGAAGAGGTTTTATCTAGTAAGTTAGATCTTCATGAATAGGAAAGTCACATGTTTCATCTAGAGATAGAGAGACTTTGATATGCTGCAATAAAGATTTGATCTTTGTTTATGAACTAGAATCTTTAATGCAATCTTGTATTGATATTAGTTAGGAAAAGGTTTCTATTAAATATTCATGCAAGATTAGAAATTTATTAGCTCGAGGTAGTAATTAGTTTAATAAAAAGTTCATACAATGCAAGGTATGAGTTATTAATCAATATATCTTTATATGAAAAGTAAGGGTTTAGGGTGGAACAAGATAAGGGGTATGTTGCATATCTTGCGATTGATTATAATTCTTAAAAGCTTTCATAAAGATGTTAGGGTTAATTAAATTAGTTAATTAGTAGTTGATGATAATACATATTAATTTAAGAACTAGACTAAATAGTGGAGAAAGGGTAACACTAGTAATTGTTTCTTAGATTCCTGAGAACGATACCTGATTTTAATCATATACTATTTCGAATAAGTATACTTGCCTTTGCTCGATCATAGGATTAATTCTAGGTTTATAAATTTTAAAGTTTGATACGATCAGTTTGAGCGCATCAATAAAATATACAAAACAAGCTTTGGATCCAAGATTGAAGCTGATGAATAGTACCGTGGTATTGTTTATGTGAATAGTAAATGAATTTTCATAAATTAAAAAAATAATAATTTATTTAATATCTGGTTGGTTGAATAATTACTAATAAATATTTATTAATTTTGAAGTGAAAATTATTTTTAATAATTTTTTAGAATTATTTTTATTAATATATAGTTATTTAAGTATATGTGAGTGTAAATACTTTAGAACTATAAATGATGTAAGAAGATATAATTTTATTAATTTGATTAGATAAAATAATTAATAATAATAATAGTAATAATATATATATAATAGAAATGGGACGTGAATCCACGTCCCTGATGTTTCCTGGACGATTCCAATTTGCTTCGGCGGGGAAATTATACTTATAACAATAATTATAATAATATTAATAATAATAGTAAATATTAATATATATAGAGAGGGCGTTGAAATTGGGACGTAGTTCACTTCCCTTGCTACAATGCTCCTTCGGTGGAAAAAGTTCCTAGATTTACAATGTTAATAATAATATAAAATAAATAAATTAGTTAATGGTAAAAAAAAGTGCCGCTAGAAGAGAATGTTTACTATCTCTCGGAAATGATTAATAATAATAATAATAATATATAATAATAATAATAATAATAATAATAAATAATAATTGTTAAACTAATTTAATTATTCCTAATACAAATATTATCATTATTATAATTATGAATAATTATAATTTCCATTTTATTGAAAATTTATAAGTATAACTTAAATTACTTATGTTATTAATAAAATGATATTTATCAATAATATAATATTATTGGTTTTATAAAAACCTATTTTTAAGTATATTACTGATTATATTATTAAAATTTTTTATCTAACATTACTAACATTATTATCATTATTGTTTATATTATTGTACTTTATAAATGAAAATAAAGTACAATAATTGTAAAATAGTTATTTTATGCATAAGAATGAAAATTTAAATAAGATAAAATTTTGAATAATGTAATACCTTTACATAGTAAGAAAATTATATGAAGTATATAAAAGAAACACGACAACACTAAATAATAGTAAATAAATACGAGTACTATAATAGATCGGGTAAGGAACAATATAAAAACAGCAATAATAATAATAACTATAAAAATATAAGCCTACTAAATATCAATTTTTCGAATGCTCGATAGAAATATAAAATATTTTAGGATCAAGACGCAAAATGAAAATAAATATTAAATAATAATTAATTATCATAGGATCATTAAAGCACCAATACAAGTAATGGAAATTAAATTAAATATCAAGATAGGACATCTAGATAATTATAGAAGTTTAGTTACCCTATTTTTATTATGTTAATAAATATTTTGTCATATTATGTGACAATGAATTGTAATTAATATAAATAAAACTAATATATCTTAAATGAATTATTTTACTAAGTAAAATCATATTGGATTGATTAAACTAGATTTAGTAATTGAATGAAGTGATTAGTTTAAATTAACTCAGCTTAGATTAATATACTAAGTAAAACCACAAAAAGAAAGGACTACGTAATTTCTAAAAAACGATTAATTTAGAATTAGTGTAAATAGTATAAGTTATACCATAACTAATCTGGTGAATATGTTATCTCAAATATCTTATTTTCGAAACTAATAAAGAATAGATTAGTGATATAATAAATAACTGTTATTTCATTTTAATAGAAAAAATAGATCAATTCTTGAATTTCCAGTAGCATATTCTGATAGTTTAGCAAGGACCACAGGTGAGTAACTTTAACTTTATCATACTGTTTGTGCTTGTAATTATACTAACCCAATATGCATGTGGGGTTAGGGTATACTGCATGATGTTTGGTGGATGCTTGATTGCCAAAATTATCCTATTATAAGTGATAAGTTTATTGTATGATAATTACTGTATGAAGCATGTTGATATTATCTGTGATTGTATGATCACCTTAAACTTAACAAAAAATAAAACTAATGACACCATAAAAGAAAATGATCATGCATTACACAATTTGCATAAACAACATATGAGCAAGTGTCACGCCCCAAAGGGTACCCTAAACGTGACAGTCCACCACACCCGATATTTAAACTTAAGTATGACAACCTTAGTCACCCCATAAGTTTATATGTCGAGTGCAAGGTGTACTCACACAACTTTTAGGATCACACTTTGATTCGAGTAGTCTTAAGAAAGCATACATAGCATTAAGAATATACATCACAACAAGATAAATAATTAACTTTACAAAAGCCGAGGGGGCATACCCCCACCAACATAATAGGAGTCTACATCGTTTAGCTCCAATTACATATATCTGAATTTACAATAAAGAGATTTTCCTAGAAGTCCACGCCTATACTAGGTCCCGACTTCCTCAAAAACTCTTTAATTCCATGTGATAAACCTGCACAAAGGGTCCTCACGGAACATCCAAAAATAGGAACACTGCAAAAAAACTATTGGGGTATAAGCTAATGCTTAGTGAGATTCATTTTCCAAGTAACATACTCGACCAAGCTAAAATATCTATACAAGCAAGTTATAATTAAGTAACCATATGAATGCACAAGCAAATGAGCAAGCAAGCATATGACTTTCCGGTAGTCATAAGTGAATGAATTTACGCCCTCCATTCGGGGTTTGGGGTAGTTCATAAGTCATGCAACTACAGTTCTAGTGTTGGTCCATAAGACATGCAACCATAGTCCCAATCTTAAGTGGGGTGGTCCATAAGACATGCAACCACAATTTTAATGTTGGTTCATAAGTCATGCAACCATAGTTTCAATATTTGAACGGGGTGGTCCATAAGTCATGCAACCCTAGTCCCCTTTAGTAAAGACCTGCTGCCTCCCAAATACACCTTTGTCCCACCAAAGGCATACTCGACAATGATATGTGACTCATTACGTGTTATGCATGTACAATTTATTCATATAATCATGGTGTATTAATTAGATAATTTAAAAGTGACCATACAGATTTCAGACACTCCAAATCTATACTAGCTCATACAAGGTTATTGCAACAAAGCTTGCCTCGATATACTTATCGTTCATTCATGCAAGTTTAGATCACCATTCAATCACGATTTTATCTTTTCCTAAGTCTAGTGCCACTACTACTACAAGCACATCCAAGAGCATAATTAATTGAGAAATGAACTCACTTGTCCATGTAGTGAAATCCACTAGTCGTAATAGTCCTCGGGAAGTGGTAACCCGTCCTCCAATTCACCTTAAATACAAAGAATACCCTCAATGAGTATCTCTTATGAAGTTCTATTAAACTTAACAATTTTATTTACTAAGTTCGTCAATTTCCGCCTAGGTTGAATCCTTAATTTAAAAAGGTCATATCTAACTCATTTTAACTCGGAATTTAGCTTATAATATACCGATTTATACCTACTTCGAAAGAGCTATCTATTTCTAAAGTTAATTCAAACATTTAAGGTCATTTAGGGGTCGGAAACTTACTGTACAGTAGGGCTGCGAAAATCTAAGAATTGAACCTTTGTGAAAAATTGCCATATCTACTCTACTTAACTACTTAGATTAACTTATTTTAGTCCTAAACTTGTAAGGAGATTATCAAGACAAAATTAAAAGATTACACACTTATCTAATCCCAAACATAAAGTTCAAATGAAACTTCTAAAAATCCATTTTCATAAAACCGAAATTTACAAGTCAAAACTCATTGTCTTGTTTTGAGTAATTCCTTTACTAAAACTTACTTAGTTCAATGAAAATAATTTTTCCCATATTATATATCATCAAAGCATTCCATTTTCAATATAAAATACTTGTTTTGAGATCTAAAAGAAGGTTTTAAAAATTGGTCTCCCCATAATTACGAATTTCCTCTTTGAAGTTTACAATGAAGACAAGACCTAAATTTTATCTTTTACAAAACACTTGATTTAAGCAATACCTTTTAGGAAAACTCATTTAAACTTATGAAAATTCATTCCTTAAGATATTTATACCAAGAGCCCCTTATATTTTTGTCTAAATCTTCATTTTAAAGTTGAATGATGGGTTCCAAAAATGGGTCTTGGTCTAGATCCGAATTTTCATAAATTTATTTTGGACATATCTCTTGAGAAAATTCATCAAAACTCATGAAAAACAACCCATTACATAATATATCTCAAGAACCCTTCATTTCTTGAATAAAATCTTCATTTTTGAGTTGGAAAACATGTTTTTATTTTAGGTCTTTGTCTTGATCCGAAAATACAATTTTTGTTTTTGAAAATCAACTTTGATTCTTGTAAGATGAAGCCTTGATGATATACATCCATCAAACATTCATTTTCTTAACAAAAACTTCCATTTTAAGACTTGAAAAAGGGTTTTTAAGATGGTGCCTTGACAAGTTACGAATTTTTCTTTTTCATTCCAACTTGAATCTAAGATCTACTCAAAATACAACCATAAAAACATAAGAAAAACTTAGTAGTAGGCCTTAAACTTCTAGATCTACACATAAACATAACTAAAGCTTGGTAAAACTCTAGATCTACAAGTTATCACAAAAACAAGAAGATAAACAAGCCTTCAATATAACAAAAATACCAAGAACAAAAGAGATCATCATCTAGAGGAGTGTTTCAACTCTTGGCATCATCATCCATATCATTTTAAGCTTGTGGAATGTCCTTTGATGCATGAAACATCCACAATATCATCCTATAACATCTTATGAGAGCTAAAAGAGGATGATTACCTTAAATATTTGCAAGAAATATATGTGGAAGCAAGGAAAGAAAATGGTGGCAGCTTGTTCTCAAGAAGACAAGGCAAGGAAGAAGAGAAAAGAGAGGGAAAAAGAAAGAGGAAAAA
Source organism: Combretum micranthum (assembly GCA_024138025.1). NCBI lineage: Eukaryota > Viridiplantae > Streptophyta > Magnoliopsida > Myrtales > Combretaceae > Combretum > Combretum micranthum. The sequence continues at coordinate 32,985 of JAMXBD010001762.1, forward strand.
AATATAGGGTTTGCAAATGTGAAAGAGGGAAGGAATGAGATGTTTACATAGAGTTAAAAGTGTGTTAAATAAATTTAAAAAAAAAATAAAACAGCAGCTGCATGGAGGGAGGGGGCTGGCGTGATTTCTAGGTGTGGGGGAGTGTGTGTTGTTTGTTTTTAACTTGTATTTTTAAAAGTGTAACAAATTGTTTCCATTTCTAACTAAAAGGAACTTTTAAAATATCAAATAAATAATTAAAAATAATGAAAAGTGGCTAATTTATGGGGAATGGTCAGCTGCCATTTTGGGGAAGAGGAGTGTAAGAAAAAGCAAAAGAAGACATAATAATGTGTAGTAGTGATAATAGATGTGTACTTAAGGTATGGGTTAATAAAGTGGCTTTTTGACTAAGAAAATATATAAAATAAATTAAGAAAAATATTTTTTATTTTAGTGGCAGAATTTTTATGATTTAAATAAAATAATCAAACAAATTATTTTTAGAAATTTAACAATTAAGTTACCGGTAAGAGTAAAATAAGCTTATATGAGCTATAACTGATATTTTTAAAATCCGAAAAATCATAAACTTGATATTTTTGAAATTTTTATGAAAATACGAGTCTAAAAATATTAAAGATATATTTTTAATTTTCCGAGCCCCGGGACATGCTTTCCAAAGCAGTATCCAAACGGGTTCGAAATAAGCCGAAAAAATAAACCAATCTGATATTTTTAATAAATCAAATATTATTAAGGACTATTCTAAACACTTTAATTATTTTTCGACTCCTCGATTTACGAACTTGAGTTTGTCGGATCTAGACTGTAGGGTTTTACTCAAGATTTGTTGATTTAAGATCTCCGGTAGACTTTCCGGCTTAAGGTTAAGGCTTAGAAAACAGGGGTTTACAGCAAGTGGCAGCCTATTACGTGTTAGTATTTCAGCTTTCTGATAATGCTTGGTTGACCTAGGCTAAAAGCTATTAGATCAACGCAAGGTTACCTTTGAGCTATTGATACTATAGGAACTAAATGGTAAACGAAAGCCGCTTATGGTATCGCTTTAAAAGGACTAACACTTAGTGGAGTTTCTAAGGCAGAAAATAGGAAATGAGAGATTTACGATACAGTTAATTTAAAGAGACAATTAAAGTGAGTATTGTTGTATTACTGTATGCTTAGTCTCTCCTGGGTAGGTGGGCCATAGCACTGTGATCCTTCAACCCCGATGAGAAGGCGTAAATCTCCATCCTGCTTTGGATTCTAGATCATCTAAGCTTGTAATGTGCATATAATTGATTGTTGCATTGCATATGATTGATAATTATACTTGTTTGTTATTGGTTGATGTGTGGTCTGGTCGAGTTATCTCACTGAGCCCGTGGTTCGCTCACATCCCAACAGTTTTTGTGCAAGATTAATACTAGTTGGGATTAGGCTAGGAATGTGTGAAGAAAGTTTCTCTAACGAACTCTATTGAAGATAGAAATGTAGGGTATTGTAAACTTAGAACGTAAATTAGATAATTTTTGTAATAATTTGAAAATTTGTAAGTCGTAAGTGTAAAACCCATTTTCACTATTTGGTAGGGAATACCGATTCTTTGCGATCTTGGTAAAAAGTGGACAATCGGATTCCATAGTTGAAATCCGATAATATAATATATCATTTACATGAAACATATTGATAAATAAATAGAGTCTTGTAAACTCTGACTTACAAGACGGCTCTCATATTACGGGTGCACACGTGATGTGATAGCTTTAGATTAATCCTACTAGGCCCCCTTTTGAGGCGTGACAAATGGAATAGAGTATAAAGATTTATCAAGGTCTTACCTTGAAAAGTTGAAGACCCTATATTTTGAAAAATATGATGGGACTGGTTGCCGTAAGCTCCACATCAAGCTATATGTTCGAAAGATTGTTAGATATGTTCAAAACGAGTAATTGATGGTCCAGACATTCCAAGATAGCTTGACAGGTCCAACCTTAACATGGTATGATCAATTGGATCTCATTGAGATCAACACATGGGATAAGTTAGCTATGGCATCTTACAACCAATATAAGTTCAACACTAAAGTTTCTCTTTCCATGTGGGATTTAAGTAACCTATGTAAAAGAAATGAAGAGTCCTTCAAAGAGTATGCCCAATGATAGAGAGCCCTAGCTACAAGGGTTGTCACACCTATTTTAGAGAAAGACTTTATCTCCACCTTCTTCAACACTTTAAAGGAACCTTTCTTCTCCCATCTTACAGGGCATACATCAGCCAACTTCTTTGAGATAGTAGCGATTGGTTGTAGAAACGAGAGTGCAATTAATTCAAGGAAGCTCATAGCCCATGATAAGAACCCCACAAAACCAATCAAAGGAAAAGAAACCTTAGTGATAAGCTCCCAAGGGGGTTAACAATTTTTCACAATCTTTTTGGGTTTTCTGATTTTAAAGGAAAATAGAAATAAATGATATGGATGATATTATTGGTCGATAAGTGCCACGACTAACAAAAATCAAACTGGTTTGTGAATGGAATCACAAATCGATATAACTCACGATTTGTAAAAACTCTCACGATTGCTAAAGGAATATAAAAAATTCAATCAGCAAGAAGAATAAAGAAAATTATAATTCTCAATATTCATAACATGTATTGACAATCCTGTCAATTACAAGAGAGAACTCTCTCACATGAACTCACCAAAATAGAAATGAACTAAAACCTTCCTAATTCTCATAACCAAGACTTAATATATAGTCTTTTACATACACAGAAATTAAAGATATGTAACTGACAAAAATAAATAGCTGACTGTAACTGACAAAGAAATTAAAGACATATAACTGACAAAGAAATTAAAGACATGTAACTGACAAAAATAAATAACTGACTGTAACTGACAAAGAAATTAAAAATGACAATGAACTGATAAATTGGCCTTGATGCGTTCACATCACTTAGTCAACATGGTGAATCTAGAAAGCTACATCAAGCCCACTTCACGAATTATTTTCAAAAGCCTAGCAACTCATCAGCAACCAATTCAGAATAGTCGTCCTTCCAAGAGACAATTCAGTCATATTCCTATCCCATTGTCTCAAACTTTTCACCAATTGAAGCAAGCAAATGTCTTAGTGTAAGCCCTGGAAAATTTCAGTAAATAATTCTAAAGATGGACTTTGAAAATAAAACCCTAAAAGTCACTCCGAATTAAAACTGAACTTCAGTAAGTCCCAAATTCCGAACGAATCCGAAAATTTCTGAATCGTGAGAAAAATAAGAAATCTCATAAATAAAATAGCAACTCAATATACTTCCATTTTAAAACCCTACGTACGACAAATTTTATATTTAACTCCAACTTATAAATTCGGGTAAAATAGAGCCCTAAAATAAATTGTTAAGAAGTAAATAGTGATTAACCTTCGGGAATAAAACTCAATCCAAAGAATTCTGAGAACGTTGGGAGATATTAAATAATTATGAAAATCAACCTTAAAATAAATCTCACCAATCAGATATGTCATATAAGTATAAAATATCAGTTTTCAAATTAGCAAAGGTGTAAACCGGAAAGTCAGCGGAAACTAAGTCCTGAAATCTCCCAAGAAACTCCCAAAGTCTAGATCGACAATTCTATGTTCCTAAATCAAGGAGGGAATAAGAGGAAAGGTGTAATTGGTTCGTATTAAGCCTAGGATGCTCTAAAAGATGAGATCAATGAATTTCCGACCTATTCCAATCCGGTCAGGTGCCGACTTCGAAAAGCGTGCCCTGGGATTCGAAATGTTAAAAATATGTTATTAATGCCGTTAGACTCATACTTCTATAAGGATCTCTAAATTATTAGTTTTACAAATTTTCAAATAGCTAGAATTACCTGATTTTGCAAATTTATTTGTATTTCTTTACTACCGGTGATTAGTGAGTCTTTCAGTACGATTTACTATTATTCATTGCACAATTTTTATTATCTTTATAATGTATACCCTAGTTTTTCTAGTAATCGAGTAAACTTTGGAAACCGGAGAACAAACCCTATATCGGTTCAGTTCAAGATTAGTAAAAGGAGCTTATAAAACCTTAGATCCGGCTTTCCTTCGGCTTCATAATAAAAGAAGTTTCATAAAGTAAATGAAAATGAATTATTTTTTTAAAATATATTTTAAACCTTAGGAAGTTTTAAATGCGGGAATTTTTCAATTCCGAGCCTTCCCGATCTCAATTATGGAAAAGCATGCCCTAGGACCATGAACTTAGAAAAATGTTCCGGAATATTCATTAGAACCGTAATTTTATAAGAATTCCAAAAATATCAATTTTATAATTTTCTGGGCTATAAAAATTACAGTTATAGCCTTTTTCCCGTTTTCATTTCAGTTACAACCAGAAAAGTAGATGTCTTGTCTACTATTAACAAGTATAACCTACACTACACACTACCCATACCCTATTCTTACATCCTTACAACTACTCAATTAAATTTTCTTTTCCAAGAAAGTTTTGTCTCCTATTAAATTATCACATTTATTACATTTTATTACACAATATCAAGTCAAATAAAAACTAGTTCTCTCTCGTTCTTCCCCCCCATGTGGCCGGCGCCTCCCCCTTCTTCCTTCCTCAACCCCCCCTCCCCCTCTATTTGTTTTATTTTACTTCTTTTAATACAACTAAACTCTAATTCAGTTAATATATAACTCATTTTCACTCTCTCTCTTCATTTTTCACTCTTCCAAAAATTTTGAAAAGAGAAAAACTCTCTCTTCTTTCCTCCTTTGTGCCATAACAAGCCCCCCCCCCCCCCCCCCCCCCACACTCACACACACAACTCATTCCCTCTTCTTTTCTACTCCAAATCCCTATTGGTATGATGATTTCAAGCTTTATTCTTACCAAATCTTGTAATGGTAAGACTTTTCTTGTGTGTTTTTCACATTTAATCCAAATGAGCATATGCTAGGGACATGAAAACACTTATACAAGAATATCAAGCCATCACAAGAAATGGATCTAGAGATTAAATGAGTTTTTATTGAGATATTATCTTGTTCATGCATGTAAAGTAGAGATCTAGCATAAAAATTTATGTTCATGCCATGAAACTCATGAATCATGCATGATATTTGGTAGATCTAGTGTTTAGACATTCACATCTTCATCTACATTTATGTTCAAATGATTATTTTGATTTTCATGCATTGATGATCATAAAAGTGTAGTCTTGCCTATGTATAGATGTGTTAGATAGTAGATCTTCATGTATAGGAAGTAAGAAACTTGAAAAAGAAAAGATTTTTACTAGGAATGTTTTATGGAAATTCAGATGATTTTTGAAACCCATTTTAAAAACCCTTGAAACCACTTTAAAACTCATATTTTGCACAAAAATTGGAAGGTATATGTAATAGATACCCTTAAGTAATGATTTTCAAAAGTTTAAATGAGTTTGGGCATGAGTAAAATGTAAAACAAGTAATGGAGTTAGAATGAAAAATCTTGAGATAGTGAATAGTATGTCAAATTCGTATTTTGAAATAATGCCTACATAAACACCTAGTGTCCAAGCTTAAATTGCATGTTTTATGAGTCAAATGGAGTCCTTAGACACTAGATATAATAAAGCTTCAAATTTTGGTGCAATAAACAAGTTTTTTCATAAGGAAAATGCAAGAAATGAAATTTTCCAAAATTCGGATTTTTGTGAAAAGCTTGTTTAAAAACATATTTACAAAGTGAAAAATGTGAGTTTTTATGCTTAAATGGAGATCTTGGATGGTATAGATGATAAAGACTTGTTTTTAGTTAGATAACAAGAAAATTCTAGGAATAGGATCCTAAAATACTAAGAGATGCAAAAATTGGAAGGAATTGATTTTAGGTAATGGCTAATGTGAAGTCTTGTAATGATTAGGAGTTCTTAAGAGTTCATTATTAAAAATCATCAAGATCACACATATATTGAGCTCATTACACGACATTCATACTAGGAATTCATTCATATTCCATCCATGCATGAGTTATCAACTAGAAACACTTTTACTAAATGCGAAACGATTTTTCGGGAATGGAAACGTTACAGTACGAATCTGATCCCTCTGTTCCGTGACCTTAATGTCTTCAAAACTTGAAAATAATATTAGAAATAGGTATATCTTTCGAAGTAGATAGAAATCGATATAAAATTTATGAAATTCCGAGCTAAAACGACTAAGTTATGGCCGTTTTAAGTTGAAGCTTCCGGAAATAGCGAGAATTCCGATTTTGTGTAATTTAGATGCATAGCTTGAATTAGTTTAGTGATGAGATTCTTATTAGGCTATTTTGATTTGGTAGGTGATCCCGAGTACGATGATACCCTATCACCCGACTACCGTTATTAAAAGACCGGCATACCATGGCGAGTGAGTATTACTTCCACTCTCAATTATTGCTTGTGAGTGTATCGATAGTGGCATTAGTTGTTTAGGTAAAGATAAAAAGATGGTTATGCATGATGGGTATATGGGAATTATATATTTGTCTGCTGTTGATATGTGAAGTTGAACTTAAGGAATATCGAAACCGGGTGTTAAGCTACTGCTTGTATAGCATGAAGTCATAATTGACTGTTCGCGAATATTGGTTGGTCACCTAAAAGAATTGGATTAATCTATTATTGGACCTCAATTATAATTGAACTCATTCATATCACGACGGGGATGGAGCATTGGCATTTGTTGGTTTTTCATGATCCATAAAATAAATATATGTTGGTTTTTCGTGATCCATAAAACAAATATATGTTGGTTTCTCGTGATCCATAAAATGACTATATGTTGGTTAATCGTGAACCATAAAACAAATTGTTGTTCAGTTGACCGTGTGCTTAAACGGCGTTGTACCGCAAGATTCATAAATCTGCTAACCCGGGATGAAGGGCGCAAGTCCATCCACATATGATTTCCGGCTGGTCATATGTTTGTTGATCTCACTCGTTTGATGCATTTCACTTGGTTGATTAATTACTTGCTTGAATGTTTTGTATTAATTGTGATTCGGAAGTTTTCTCTCATTAAGCTAGTGTAGCTTATACCCCCATAGTTTCTTATTGCAGTATGAATACCTTTGGTTATCTCCGAGAACCCGTAGACAACAGGTACAGCTCTTAGCGGTTGAGAGCTTTGTTAAGGCTGGGACCTAAAAGTAGAAATGGATTTCTAATCCTGCATTCCGGAACCGGTGTCTGTAGGATAATACAAGGAATTTTGTGAACTTGAGAATTCTTAGTATTGTTACCGGGGGTATGCCCCTTAGTTCATGTAATAGAATAATTCTCTGTAAGATGGTCATGATTTACATTCTTGTTGCTATGTATGTCTCTTTAAGCTACTACGAAGCAAAGTATGGTCTATGCATGTTGAGAGTGAGCCTTACTTGAGTTTAAATATTGAGTATGGTGGATTGTCACGTGTAGGGCACACTTTGGGGTATGACACTTAGTCGGCGAAGCTCCTAAAACAAGCTAGAGGCTGTGGAATGCTTGTCATGACCCTAAATAGTAGAGCTGGGCAAGTGGGTTAAACAGGCCAACCCGGCCCAATCTACTTTGGCCCGCGGGTTAAACGGGCTAACAAATTTTAGCCCACTTGATAAACGGGCCAAAATTTATAACCCTAACTCAGCCCATGCGGGCTGGTGGGTTAAATGGGCCAACCCACTAACTTGACCTGTTTAATAAATGTAATATTGTTTCTCCAACAACAACCAATGTAAATTCACAGCAAACTATAAATCATAAGTCATCGTCCCACATTTGCCATTTGAGAAAAATACTATGCAAAAATCTAACACGAGATAATTGTCATATTTTTCCCACATCACTCATGTCCTTCTGTCGACAAAGAAACCAAAAAAAAGGATGGACATCATTCATGCCTCTGGAAAGATAAACTTCATGTACAAATGTCCATTCCATAAGTTATAGAACAAATATCAAAACCATTGAAATACACATATAAGATAATAATAAACAAAATACTCCCAAAATAATATTTATCTGTAAAACATAAACCATAACTCAAACCCAAAAACCTCTAAACATCATTCAAATGCTACAATATTCACATAACAGTGAGTCAAATCTCATATACATATATGATTTAATAATTCTATTTAATACTATAAAAGATACATGCATCAATTTATAAGTCTTTCGAGAAGAAATCAAATTAAATTAAATAAAAAAGATTTATAATTACTATTTGTAGGATATGGAGAGATTTATGAACAAGTAATCAAAAAGATGAAGAAGAAAATAATCATACTAGTGGACAATGATGATTGCCGATTAGTGAAGCAGACAATGAATCAACGATGAAAAAAAGTGGGACACGACGATGATGACTGTGTTGTGTCTATAGAAGAAGAAAAGGAGGCAGGGCAGGTGCTATCCGTATGTTATGTTGCTTTAGGGTTTTGATTTAAAAGTTTTAACTTTTAAGTTTTAAGTAAAGCAAACCTATTTTATTAAAAAAAAAAAAAAAAGTGGGCCAACCCGGCCTGTAATGGGTTAAACCGCTTTAACCCGTGGATTAAACGGGCTGGGTTTATTTAGCCCGCTTTTAAACGGGTTGAAAAAATTTAACCCTAATCCGTTTTAAAATCGGGTTAAACGTGCTAGCTCGCAGGCTACGGCCCATTCGTCCAGCTCTACTAAACAAGGGCCTAATAGGTTTACTCTAAAGTTGTCATATTATGTGTGCATCCATAACATGAAAACCACCTTGCAAGTTAGAGATTGCAAGACTCTATTTATTTATTTACTCAATGTGTTATACATACATACATATATATATAATAGTTTTTTATACCAATATTTCCACAAGTCACAAGGACCACAAAGAATCGAATACCCAACTAAAGATGAAACAGGGTAAAGCAACTTAGGTTATATATCACCCACAATCAAAGGAGATTACAAAAGGAATAAATCAAGTTTTAAGTTTCTTCTCTCAACGAAGTTTAATCCATCAATATTCTAATCCTTGACTTGATCTTTCATACGCTCTGCGTTTGTTTCCTATCCCAATCCCGACTTTATGAATTTCCTGCGAAAAAAAAAACATTATTAGGGGGGTAAGTTGCATCTAACTTAGTGAGATATATCCCTATGTAAAACGAACTTATAACAAATAGAATAACATGCAAGTTTGTTAACAAGCATATAAGATGCAACATCCACATGAGCAACCAATACATATGATCAACCGGAAACCATATGTTTGAGTGGATTTATGCCCTCCATTTAAGGTTAGAGAATACTTTGATAATATTGGGGTCCTTTCAACCATCACCCTCTATTAGGTCTCGACCAACCATCATACTCTATTGGGTCCCGACCGACACTACTTAGTCCTCGAGTTTCTTGCCCAAAGCAATCAATCCGACGTGGCTCCTCCATGAGGCCATAGTCCCCGAATGTAGTAGTTCCTCATACTGGAGCTAGGCACTTTACCTTTCCAATCCCACGAGTAAGAGAAGTAGTGAAAAATGAAAGGCGACTCACATCATGCCATGCATGATCCATTTGTTAATTATTTCCCAATAAGTTAATTTCCAATTAAGGGTGATCAACATATTTTTCACAAACAAGCCAACATAATATCATAACAATCAATTAAATCAAACAATTAAGATTTCGATATACTTAATGTTTATTGATTAAGCATGACAAACACATCATAATCCCAATATAACCCCACATGCAATTTCATATATCTTTTTCCTAAGTTCTAGTGTACTACTTATAAGCACAGATAAGAATACGAAACGCATAAGGAAAACTCACTCGTCCATAGTGCAATCCTTAACCAAAGTGATTATTGGGAAATGTGGCTTCAGGATCCTCATCACAGAATACGAAAAAACCCAAAATGAGTTTTTTGAATCAACTTCATCTAAACTTCTACTTCTATGGTTACTATTCTCGCTATATTTCCCAGCAACATAGTTTATACTTTAAAATAGCCATAACTTAGCATTTTACTCCTGTAAACCCTTGAAATTTTCATAATTCTTAGAAAATAATTCTAGAAGTCTAACACCAAAATCGAAATCCCAAAAATCAACCCAAGTTAAAACCAAATTCTAAATAAGGTCAAACACTAGAATTCTTAATCTTAAGAAAAAGAGAACCCTTAAAACAAAATAGAAAATCTAACTAACGGTTGAATCAACATTCGTACAAAAAATCAAATCATCTCTCTGATTCCTAATATGCAAATCAAGATGATATATCCAAATAATGCTCGATAACGAAATACTAAGATCTTAAATTCTTCAATGAATTTTAGAATCAAAATTCAAACCGAGTCAACCCATAACCCTAGACTTAGTTAAACGATCCCAAGAACTGAAAACTATTAAATAATCACAAATAAAATGAGATAAACCATACACGTCGAACTAAAGATATAATACGGGTAAAACTCCAAAATTTTATGATCTTACGAATAACTCAACAAAATCAGAAGTCAAACCGAAACCCTAAAAGTCAACAAAGCTTACAAATAACCCTGGTGTTTAAGATCCGGCAATCCCGTGCTCTTAAACCCTAAACAAGGAAATGTAAATAATTGTTGATAATAGTTCATAATAATATAGGGAAGTTTAAAAATATCAAATTCACAAATTTCTAGTGTCCTTCGAATCCGAACGGGATCAATTCTCAAAAACCGTGCCTCGGTACACCGAATGTAAAAAATATTCCGTTAATACCAATAGACTCGTAAAAATATAAGGAATCCAAAAATATCAGTTTTAGAATTTTTCGGTAGTTAAAAATTACAGATATCGCATTTATGCGTGTATTTTTATTACTACCAGTATTTTATTTGTCTAGTTTACTATTCATAGTACTTTTCTACTATTCATTACTATTCCTCTATCTCTACTTTTTCTACTACCTATTCTTATACCTACATACTTATTTCTTACAATTTTTTTTCCATAAATATTCTACACCACATATTACAAAACTTCTCTCACACTTTTCTTCTGAAATAAATTTTTAATCAATTTTCTCTCTCTCCCTCCCTCTTTTCCGTCCACTTCTCTCTCTCTCTTCACTCTCCAATTATATTCTTTGTCAATTTATTTAATTACATCTAATTTTCACTCCAAAATTCGATAAATACCTCATTCCTTCTTCATTCTTTCACACAACTCATTTTACTACCAAAACTCTCTCAAATTCACTACACAAACACTCCCCACAAAATTTTCTCTACCAAAACTCTCTTTCACCAAATACTCACAAAAATTTCTCTCTATACACAATCCAACTACCATTTCTCAATAACTACATAACCATATATTCACTACCATCTTTATACCACCTAAAACTTTAGGTAAAATTTCTTCCAACCATTTAGTTTATCCATATCATGTAACTTAACATGACTATGCTGTTGTTTCGAAACTCATATGAGTAGTAAAAGTAATAACCTGTTCATGTTTTGTTCTTGTACATGAAATTCAAAATTTATCATGTTGATATTATGTTCATATATATGTTGATTTTATTATTATTATTATTATGCTAATTTCTTATTCATATCTAACTAAATATATTTATGTATTATATATAATCTTTAAAGTATATAAGCTCACTTGTTATTTATTTAATTTCATTGTTTGCAATTTATTTATTTCATGCTATTTCAAGACTAATATTTCTAGTCTTAGACTTGTCCATATCAAGTCAAAACAACCTTTTCTTTCTTCTCTTTTCTTTTCTTTATTATTTTTGGGACTAGTCTATTCTTAGTCACGGGATGCCTTGATGAATCCTAAGGCTCCCAATACTTGACCGGGATATCTTGATGAAGCTAAGGTTCCCAATACTTAATATTTTTATTATCTTGCTTATTATTATTTGTTTCTAGTATTTTCTTATATTCTTATTATTTTACATGCTCATAATACTTGCACCTACTACATAATGATATTGTCTCAACTAAATTTAAAAATAGAATTTTTCTTTAATGAAGGAACTTGAAATCAAATTTTTTATTATGTGGCTTGTCATTAAATAATGGAGTTATTATCAAAGTTTTCTCAAATAACAAAGATAGCTTTACCAAGGAAATATAAGAAATAAACACTTTCTTTTTATATTATGGTAACCTAAGTTTTAGTAAGATAATTTGTTAGTATTCAAAGTTTTCACAAAAAGATTAAGATTAAAATATTTTAACTCCATAATAAAACCAAAAAGCAAACTAGTTTTCGAAGATAAGATAAAACCAACCCATAAAGTTATAAATCTACTTAGAAAAATAATGATTTTCAAGTTTTTAAAGAAGAAACTTATTTTCAAAAGAATATAAGTATGATAAGGTCAAAAACAAAGGATTTTATCAATAAAGAGGATTCTTTTCAAAAAAAATTTGTAGAGGAAGTAAAAGACAAAGTTTTAGAAAATAAGAACTTATATTTTAAATAAGAAATATAAGAAAAAAAGACTTATTTTCTAAACCATTCTAAATGAAAATTTATAAATAGGTTATTAACAAGTTAATAGACTTTTGATAACTTTGATCTTTTATCACTAGAAGTAGAAATTATAAAAGGCCAAAGTTAAAGGAAAATTGACTTGTTTTGAAAAAAGGAATGAGGAAAATAAAATAAAAATATACTCATTTATAATAACCTAGGAAAATATAAAGTTTCTTCAAAATACTTGAAAATGAAATTTGTCAAGTTAAGTTTTAACACTTCAAAATGAACTGTTTTATGAAATAAATTATTGAGACACTACCATTAGAATTTTTGCATATAAAGTGAGCTTATCTATATACTAAAGGTATTTATCAATCATATATATATATATATATATATATATTATCAAAAGATTTTTGAATGAAGTTGAGTTGGAAAATTATTTTGCAAAATCTAGAAATATTCGTTTTAAATCTGTACCCTATGTTTTCGGAAACCAAATGACCTTATATGACAAAAATAACCTTAGAAATGGATAGATCTTTTTGAATAGGTAGAAAACGGTATATTATATGCGAAATTCCAAGTTAAAACGAGCAAGTTATAGCCATTTTAAATTTGAATTTCATTCTATAGGATTTTGATTAATATAGTGAAATAGAATTAGAAAGTTTAAGTAGAATTGCTACGAAATACTCATCCGGGTATTTCTTTTGTCTAGGTGACGAAGGATATGAGATTACCTTTCTTGAGGATTTCTACGACTAAGAAGATTACGAAATGGACGAGTGAGTTATTTCTCTTAATTTCATTACCTTGCTTGTGCTTGTAAAGTAGTAGCATTAGTATACTAAGAAAAGATAAAATGGATATATATATATATATATGATTCCATGCTTATGTGTGAAATGAGAATTAAGAATATCGTAACTCCAAATTATCCGTTTAAGTGTTTTGTTTACTTACTTATATGATTACTTATTGCTTGTCAAATTGATTGATCGCCCCTAATAAACATTAATAAGTTTTGACTTAAGAAAAATAAAACGCTCACGCATAGCATCCATCGAGTTACATATCTTTTGGAAGGCTGCTACTCCTACGCGTAGAGTTGGATTGACTATTATGGTGGTGGGTCACGGGCCATGCTCCTTCCTAGACAATCCAAATCACTGGGGGAATGCGACTCTAGATTTGGAGCCGAGCTAACCGAACGCTTTGGATGGGGACCTGAGGACTACCAGTAGAAGATCAAGGATCTTCATCACCAATTCCCTAACCTTCAATATGGAGGGGTAAATTCGTTCTATATATGGTTTTCGGATAAATATATATATTTGTGTAATCCGTGATTGTTGCATTGTATGCATAGCATATGTGTGAAAATTTAAATGAACTTGTTTGAAACCATGGTGCGAATGAAAAGGAATACCTCACTAAGCTAGTTATAAGCTTATACCCCCATAGATTTTGTTGAAACAGGTATACCCGTGGCTTAAATCCAAGATCATGACATTAAGGAAGTCATAGAAGGATGTTAAACTTTTATGGGAACATAAGATAAAGTTATTTTGTAAGGTTCCTTATACATAATGTATGCTATGCTAGTGTTTTGGAAGTTTTTAAGAAGTATATTTATTTTAACTTGAAGACAACAGAGGGATATGGCCCTAAGAATTGTAATTTACTATGTTTATGCTTTGTGATAAGTATTCTCCTTGCCTTGTTACTTAATTATTATCAATATAAATTGCGCTACTCTGATGTGTTCCCTTCGTTGTGATGTACACCTTGTACATGATATGGAAGCCTCTGCATGACTGAGGTAGTCATTCTTAAGCTTTAGTATTGTGTATGGAGGACTGCCACGTTTAGGGTACCTTCGTAGCTTGACAACTTCGATTTTGACAAATCAATAATCAATTTCATAGGATTTTTCGAGTACTTTTTAATGGTGGTGTTCGTTTGAGCATTAGGAGTTTGGTTCAATACAATACAATAGTTCTTGCCAACACTCCGAATTTTGAGTTGTGAAATTTCAAGGTTATATTTTCTTCAATTTCAACTTGTAAATCAAAACATTCAAACTTATGTATCAGGAGTGAATCACTTAGCATGTTTTCCCTAAGGGTTTATGGGGTTATATTTAAAATAAATATGGTTGTACATAATACTATCCAAGGTTATTTTCGAGATGTGTTTGCATGATATATCATCATATGTGGTTTTTGCTCATCTTCCAAGTTTATTGCATTATGCTACATAGAGCGTTTAGACTTTCATATGTTATAAGTCTTTCCGAACTTTCATTTTAAGTATTTTAGTGATGTAAACTTACTATGTAGTCATTCTATTCATCATATGATCAAGATAGTAGTGATGATACTAATGATCACTTTACTAGATAAATGAAAGCTAAGATAAATATAAAAAAAAAAAGAAAGAAAAAAAATCAATTCAAAATTCCCATATGGTGTTTGGTATTGTCATAGAGAAAGAGAATAGTGTGTTTTATTTATTTGTTTATTTACTTAGTTTGGAATCTCCATAATATAAACGGTGTATGGATTTGATTGTTATCATACTTAAACTTTTCATGGAGATCTTTCTTTTTTTTTTTATATTTGAGCTAAAAGTTTGGAAACTTATAAGCAATATGTTTAGGGATTTCTTTAACTTTTTTTTTCTTTGAGAATAAACATGTAAATATTTATACACTCTAATGTAGTTAAATATTGTCTTTTTACATTCATATGGATACATTTATATGTATAAATGCTATTGGATAAAATTTATTATCACTTACTTTCTCATCTACTGTATCTATATAAGTGTATATTTGCATATGATGTACATAAATCATTTGATATGTTTTCTTAAGTTATATAAGTTCATACATGAAGTGAAAATAGTTTATTGTATTTCTTGTATATAGTATCATCAAAAACTATTATCTTCATACAATCACACAATATATCAAGGTATATGATTTTTGTCTAGCACGAGGGCTGTGCCCTACTAATCTTTATATATAATATTTGGGATTTTATTTACTCTAAAATTTTCTAGATTTTACAATAGCAAATTTGAACCTGTAATACTATCAAACTAACATCTACACTACCTAAAAAAAAAAAAATTAAAGTTTTCTGCTGTTTACTCTAAAAAATTCTTTAAAACTTTCAAAGGAAAGAAAAATAAATAAATAAATAACCACATCTCTTTTTAAGGAATTAAAATGCTACTTTATGTATTTATTTATCATTCAATTTAAGCCATTTGGTTGCTTATATTCTCATCATAATCTGTTTTTTTTTTTTTCCCCAATTTTGTGATTCTCGGCTATCTGCAAGAATGAGAGAGAGAAAGTCTGTAATATCATATCTTGTGTGCTCCTATGCTCAAAAGGATAATGTAAACCCATTTGAAACTTTAATCCCAAAGCTTAAGCTACTCTTGCGAAGAATCATACTATACCGCTTCAAACATAAAATAAGGGCTACACACTTGCTTGGAATTGGAGTGGCTTAGGCATGGAAATTCACGTTAATTTACCAGTTCTCCTTGGCGTCTTCTTGCTGATCCGTCCGTGGAGTAAGGAAAATGGGCAAGAAGTCAAAAAGGAAATGTTCATATGTCGCTATGAATAAGGTGATGCGAACATGGGATTTGTGTGGAAAGTGGCCGAGAATGGTATGGGGATATAAGAAGAGGCTTGGACATATATTAAAACTAATGACTGTTGAGGTTATCTTGGCTTTTGTGATGTCAGCCAACGAGTAGAAGAGTAGTGGAGAGATTTTCCTTCCTTAGCAAGTTGACAGTACAAGGCTTGATGATTATGTTGGCCCATGCAAGTATATTAGTACATTTATATCAAGGATATCCAAGAGTTCCTTTTATTCATTTATTTATTTTATTTAGCTTATGCCGAAGGCTTGATGATTATGTTGGCCCATGCAAGTATATTAGTACATTTATATCAAGGATATCCAAGAGTTCCTTTTATTCATTTATTTATTTTATTTAGCTTATGCCGAAGGTTGTCCAAGCATGGGAGGAGGAATTGGACCAAACAAGGGAGAAAGATTGGTTGAAAAAAAATCATTTGACTCTAGTTACATGAACAACAGCTTGAGTTGAGCTGTTATATGTATTGGCACCATTTTGGAACATTTTAGAATTTGGTGGTTTTGATTTACATATCTATTTCTCTTTAGCTTGAATGGACGAATCAGAATTTAAATAAATAAATTTTGGTTTGCCTAAGGATATCTCTCAAATAAAGTTTATATGCGACAAATTTTATCTTACGCAATCGTGATTTTTCCAGATTATTGCATAGTTTTAGTTATTCGTTTAAGTAGGAACATAATTCATTATTTATTTCTTAAACATGTAAAATTGTTATATTTATTTTTTTTTCCTTATAAATTATGTTTGGAATCGGTGGTGTGCATGTGAATGTGTTGGCTTACCGGACATGGAGAACAAGGGAAAGAAATTGAAATTCTTCTCCACAAGTAGCTAGTACATGGAATAGTGACTGATCTGCACCAAAAATTAGTAATTGTCCTTATTTGATAATTATTTTATCTTCCAATGAGGTTTACGTGTGGAACGGTTTGTCTAAAACAATAAAACAAATTTAAGGGAAAATGGGGCCAGCGGTGGAAATCCGAGATTGAAGGGAAGTGGTTTGTAGGAAATCAACCACTTGGTTACTCTAAAATTGGGTTTATGTTGGTTTGATAATTTGAGTTAATTAAATTTATTGACGCCAAATAGGTAGTAGCAGGATTTAGTTAAATTTAACTTGTCCCATGGTCTTGGATTGAGAACTAAAACCGAAATGAATATAAATAATTTCTTGAGTATAATCTGTACATGACATATTTTATTTTATGTGATTGGATGTTTGTAAAAGTTTTTCATATGAAATTCTTTAGAACCTGTATAGAAAGTATTTTCATTTATTTTAGTTTTTTTTATATATCTTTATTAATTATTTTTTTAATTATACTTTAAACTTGATTTTTTTTTTGGCACTAAACATATGGATACATGTTTGTTTAATGCTTATAATCTACATAAAAAGACTCATTTATAACTTATGGTATATGTCATACATAATTTATGTGTAGTAAGATATATTAGTTAAACTTAAATGCCATGGTACATACAAAATTACATGCATATATTATTATTGTTTTTTTTTTTTTATGGTTGAGTAACTTTCAAGAGAAATTGGTTATAAAGGTTAGCTTCCTTAAGGTGTATCTTCTCTATAAGATTTTTTTAAGAGAAATTACTTTTTTAATAGTCTACTTCTTTATGAATAGCTCCTTGAAGGGGGTACCTCGATACCTTCTATGAGAGGTTGCTTTTATTTTTAATTATAACTTCATAATAAAATATTTATTTGTGATTGTTTTTAGGATTTACTTGTTAGGTGTAATTTAATTCAATATGTGTTTGATGAATCTAGAGTTTGACCGATGATATATTTATATATTGAATATTATTCTTATTTTTATAGTCAAGGTTGTTTTTAATAATTTGATCATAATTAGGTCATATTGAAGGTTTTTTTTTTTTAATTAGGAATTGGAAGTTAAGGTGTTACTTGGTGATTAACTAGGTGATTTTCATTTAAGAGTTTCGAGCATGTTTATCATTTTCTAATTATTATTATTATTATTATTATTATTATTATTATTATTATTTAAATTGATTGTTAATTATTGTATAGTACTCTCAAATCTCCCAGAGTCATAGTAATTACATCATTAATTCATTGGTTCATTATTGATCATCGTTTGCGAAAAATTATGGGAAACTACATTTTGTATATTGATTTTTTTTGTGATGAATTTTTTTTAAACTACAATTAAACTATTCATATTTTAGTAACCTTAAATCATAATAAGAAGGGAAAAATGAGAATAATCTTTGCAACTTTTTCATATAGCTTTTCTAAATTTTATAGTTTAATCTTAGCAATTATCAATATCAAGTTTGTGAAAAAATCAGGGGGTTTACAATGCTGATCCAAATTCACAATGTGATTATCACATGTGTTAGAAGGGCCACTCCATAGACACTTTTTGGAGACTAAAGAATAAGATATAGGACTTAATTGATGTGGGGTTGATCCAATTTGAAGCATTGACTAGTGACAATAATTCCCTCTAAAGTTGAAGGTTGATGAAGCAAGCAAAAGGAGACATGTCCTATAGGAGTCATTTCATGTTTAAAATAATTTTTGTCATGAATTTGATGTCGAGAAATATTTTTGGAAACAAAATTTGAATAATTTAGAGGCACGTGACCTATAATGGTATCACCAATCATTTTGTTTTGCTAAAAAGATTGAGGCAAATGGAAAAATGATTAAAAGCATTTGAAAGATTCTTCTAATTACAGGAAGGTATCTAATCACCTAAAAGTCTAAGAATGATAAGAGGCAAACTAGATTGCATACACTGACCCTCAAACACTCGAGAGTTGAGTAATAATTAAGGCAATGAACTAAACTCATTCCTTAATTAAAGGAGGTCCATCTTGAATTTAATATGCCAGTTAAAATGACACTAGGCATTCATTTCAACATCCAAACACACTTGTTTCTTACCAAACCGTTTGAGCCATATAGGGAAGTGTTTCTTAAAATTGAAACTTGCCAAGAACAATCCCACAATGGGGCAATCATGTAGGTTAGCGTCACTAATCAAGATAAAAGATAAATTGATATGTACTTGCCCAGTCACATAAATTCAAAAAGCAATTAATTAACATTGATAATTCATTTCCTTTGAAAATGAAAAGAAGTCTATACCTTACATCACCTATACACTTTGAGTTGTAAACCATCCAGTAAGGAAAAGTGGAAAATCATACTTAAAAAAATGAACAGAGAAAGAATAAGAAAAGAAAAAAAAAGAAGGGAGAAAAACCAAAAGGAATGAAGAAGAAAGAAAAATGGTCAACAAAGGCTATTAAGCCCAAACACAAAAAACTAAAAGAACATCTTGAGAAATTAAATAGTTTCTAAACACATCAAAGAACTATAACTCATAGCCCGTAACATCCCTGGATTGAAGATCCACTCATAGTACCCTTTTAAAGGCTTTTTAGATCATGGGAATTGATTTTTCCTAGAAACGATGCTTTTGAAAATGAGGCAAGTTCAACATTGGTTTTTCTTAAAGGTTCTTGACTTATAAACTCGGGATTAATTGAGAATATTTCTCTCAATTGACCCACATATTAATATCCTTGTTAATAAAGCCAACAATTAAAAGTGACTGGGTTGGTTCTATGTGTATGCATTTTAAAATAGAAAAGTTTTATCCAACTTCTGTTAAAATCACCAACATAGGTAAGCATATCTACTGAAGTAGCATAAAAAGTATTAGGTTGTACTCTTTGAGGATTGTTAACATCTACCTTACTCACTTTTCATTTATTATCTAGCCAAACAAAAATTTAGCAAAACATATGCACCAAAAAAACACTAAGCTAAAGTTAATGCTAAAAATATATGCACGTTTTCAGGGTGAAATTATAGGATAATTTTATAAATGTAGGAAAGGACTTAGGATTTACTTCAACAATTCCTTATTATATGATTTCTAAACAAACTCAAAGAGTTGTTTACTGGGTATATTTACATTATTGATTCATTGAGGTAAGCTAAAGCCTCTTTCAAGATTAGAAACTCTATATCTAGATTAGATCATCGGAATCTCTTCACAAGCTATCAACAATCTAGATATGCATAAAGATTAAGAGTATGATAGGAACATTGGTTATTTGGGCCAATAATCCGATCTAAAGCTAAGGGCTTTATGAACTTAGTTCATAGAATCTTTACAAGTGATCTGAATGATGATGATGTCATGCCCCATAGGGGTATCCTAAACGTAACAGTCCGCCACATACCATATAAGACTCTCGAATTACTATCCAAGTCTTTCGGGGTCTCGTATAGATGTAAGTCGTCCCTTTACGACAATAGAATACTCTATTCAATGGAGTTAATTAGTTTAACCCGACATTCGATAGCATTAGATAATAAATCAAAACGCATATGCAATAAGTTACAAAATCTAAGGGGCATTCCCTCACAAAAGAATATTTAAAGGTCCATTACAGTCATCCAGAATCTTTTGGTTTCCTGTGGAAGTCTAAACAATTTGAATACAACTTCTATAGGAAACGCCTAGCTCCTGTACCTGAGCTATAGCCTGTCTCGGTCTAAGCCAGATAAACTCGTGCTGCAACAAATAGAAACTATAGGGGCGTAAGCTATACTAGCTTAGTGAGTGAAAACTTCCATGATCACAATTATAACATATCAATCAGACAAGTAATTAATCAGACAAATGATATGCATCAAACACGTGAATTCATCAAACATATGACCAGCCAGAAATCATATGTGGATGGACTTGCACCCTCCATTCCGGATTAACAGATTAACGGATCCTGTGGTACGATGCCATTTAGGCTCACGGTCAACCAACTTATAATTCGTTTTATGGATCACGATAAACCAACATTTACACCGTTTAGGCTCACGGAAAACCAACAAATGCTAATGCTCCATCCCCATCATGTTATGAATGAGTTACATTTCATCTTCAATTCTGAATAATCAATTATACCAATTCTTTTAGGTGACCAATCAATCTTCACAGATAGTCAATCCTAGCTCATCTATACAAGCAATGATTAATCACCCGACTTCGATATTCTTTAAATTCAACTTCACATAACAACAACAGACATATATAATTCCCATTCAATCCCATCATGCATATTCATTTTATCTTTTGATATGGTAACCCTAGGTATATTAAACCTAGAACCCCCAAATCGTTGATTGGAATTGGAACCCGAGGATCGTCTTGAGACAAGTCGTCGTAGGATGGAATTAGACCTCAATCAAACCTGTTGATTGCAACCTAATTATCAATGAATGGAATGGAACTAGACCTCAAACAAACCTGTTGATCGCAACCTAGTTATCACGTCGACCTCCTTGAGTGTTTAGATCAAGAAAATCAAATGGAAATTCGTTCACAAGGAACAAGATGGAGTTTTCTCTCAAAGAGAAAAAAATAACATTCATATAAATCGTCTTGTTTTCAAACCTTAGAACCAAGGCTTAATATATAGCTTTTTACATACAAAGAAATTAATGATATGTAACTGACAAACATAAATAGCTGACTGTAACTGACAAAGAAATTAAAGACATAACTGACAAAGAAATTAAAGACATAACTGACAAAGAAATTAAAGACATGTAACTGACAAAAATAAGTAACTGCTAGCGGCCATTAATCCTGCAGGGCACTTCTTGGCTCCTTCTTTGCTCTATTTCACTTGTTTTCCATTTAGAGCCCTCCGGAGCTTATTTTGATGATGTTAAACACTTTTGACTCATTTTTATTGGTGGATAAATGCAATTCCTTCTCTTGCAACTCCATAACAAGTCCTTGCAATGCCTCCCTCATTCGTTTAGCCTTAGCTCTTGTCATGGGACCTCCAATATCTTGCAATGGATCGTTGGATTTGAACTTTGGACCCATTGATGCTTGATGATCCTCATCATTCCCCCCTTCCTCGAATAGATTCGTCCTCGAATCACCTGCATCATACAAAGAAAGATCAGAAACATTAAAAGTTGCGCTTACATTACCATAATGACTTGGTAAGTCAATCTTGTAAGCGTTATCGTTGATGCGCTCCAACACTTGGAATGGCCCATCGCCTCTAGGGTGTAGCTTAGTTTTCCTTTGAGCAGCAAATCGCTCCTTTCGCAAGTGCACCCACACCCAATCTCCTGGTTGGAAAACAACCTTCACACGACCCTTATTGGCCTGACGTGCATAATGTTCATTTTTCTTTTAATATTGGCCCGAACTTGAGCATGCAATTCCCTCACAAAATCTGCCTTGTTCTTACCTTCAACATCAATAAACTCATTAGCAGGTAAAGGCAAAATATCCAATGGAGTCAAAGGATTAAAGCCATAGACAATTTCAAATGGGGAATATGATGTTGTGGAATGTACAGTTCTATTATAAGCAAATTCTACATGGGGTAAACATTTTTCCCATTGCTTCAAGTTCTTAGGAATCACAGCACGTAACAAAGTTGAAAGAGTCCTATTGACTACTTCCGTCTGACCATCCGTTTGAGGGTGTGCAACAGTGGAAAACAACAATTTTGTGCCTAACTTGTTCCACAAAGTACGCCAGAAATAACTTAAAAATTTGACATCCCTATCACTCACAATGGATCTAGGTAACCCATGCAAACGCACAATCTCTTTAAAGAATAAATCAGCAATATGTTGTGCATCATTAGATTTAGAACAAGCAATGAAATGAGCCATTTTACTAAACCTATCAACAACAACAAATATGCTATCTTTACCACTCTGAGATCGTGGTAATCCTAATACAAAATCCATAGAGATGTCGGTCCAAGGTTGATTAGGCACAGGTAAAGGAATGTATTCTCCATGAGGCATTATTTTAGACTTAGCCTGTTTACATACAATGCATTTGTTACAAACAGTTTGGACATCACGTTTCATCTTAGGCCAAAAGAAATGCTCATGCAAAATATCCAATGTCTTTTGAACACCAAAGTGTCCCATCAATCCACCCCCATGAGTTTCTCTAACAAGTAACTCACGCACAGAACTCCTAGGCACACACAATTTACTTTTCTTAAACAAATAACCATCGTGCCTATAATAATCAGCATAACCAGAAACAGCACAAGCAGCCCAGATTTGACTGAAATCAGAATCAGTCTCATACAATCCCTTAATAAGCTCAAACCCAAGCAACTTAGTATGTAAAGAAGTCAAAAGTACATACCTTCGAGAGAGTGCATCAGCAACCACATTCTCTTTTCCTTGCTTATACTTTATCACATAAGGGAAAGTTTCAATGAACTCAAGCCACTTTGCATGTCTTTTGTTCAACTTACCTTGAGTTTTGAGAAATTTCAGACTTTCATGATCTGAATGAATGATGAACTCCTTGGGCCATAGGTAATGTTGCCACGTTTGCAAAGTCTCACCAAGGCATAAAGCTCCTTGTCATAGACGGGGTAATTCAATGCTGCTCCACTGAGCTTCTCGCTAAAATAAGCGATTGGCTTCGAATCCTGCATCAAAACACCACCAATACCCTTCCCGGAAGCATCACATTCTATTTCAAAAACTTTCTCAAAATTAGGTAAAACAAGTAATGGTGCATTTGTCAATTTATCTTTCAAATCATTAAAAGCTTTTTCATGCACTTCTGTCCACCTAAACTCACAATTCTTTTTAACAAGATCGTTTAAAGGAGAAGCTATAGAACTAAAGTCTTTCACAAATCTCCTATAAAAACTTGCTAAACCATGAAAGCTTCTTACCTCACTTGCATTCCTTGGTGTTGGCCATTCTCGAATTGCCTTCACCTTGTCTTCATCAACGGAAATCCCATGTGCACCTACAACAAATCCAAGAAAAACAACAGTTTCCGTGCAAAAGGTACACTTTTTCAAATTGGCATACAATTTGTTTTCTCTCAGGACAGTGAAAACAGATTGTAAATGCTGAACATGTTCATCCAATGTTTTGCTGTAAACTAAGATGTCATCAAAGTAAACAACAACAAACTTTCCAATAAAAGCACGAAGAACATGGTTCATTAATCGCATAAACGTGCTAGGCGCGTTTGTTAATCCAAAAGGCATTACCATCCATTCATATAGACCATATTTAGTTTTAAAAGCAGTTTTCCACTCATCTCCCTCTTTCATACGAATTTGGTAATAGCCATTTTTCAAGTCAATTTTGGAAAACAAACAAGCTCCATGCAACTCATCAAGCATATCATCAAGTCTAGGAATGGGATGTCTATACTTAACTGTAATCTTGTTGATAGCTCGACAGTCAACACACATTCTCCATGTTCCATCTTTCTTTGGAACCAAAATAACAGGAACTGAACATGGACTGAGGCTCTCCCTTACAAACCCCTTTTCTAACAAATCATCAACTTGCCTTTGAATCTCCTTTGTCTCCTCGGGATTGGCCCTATAAGCTGGCCGGTTAGGAATAGAAGCACCTGGAATAAAGTCAATTTGGTGCTCAATCCCCCTTAGTGGAGGCAATCCCCTTGGAACTTCTTCAGGAAATAAATCCTCATATTCCTGCAAAAGAGAAACCACCACACTTGGCAACGAAGAGTTAAGGTCAGAAGTAGTAAAATAAACATCCTTGTACATGAGTACAAGTAGTTGTTTCCTTGCCATGATTGCACTTTTAACCTCACTTTTTCTTGCAACTTCCTCTCCACTCAATGTGTTTAACTCTCCTCTATCATAACTCACAAGTGTTTGTTTCTCACTTTTTCTCTCCTTGCCACTCTTATCTTGTTCACTCATGTGTTTCTCTCGAAACTCTCGCTACCCTCACTTGATCTTCACATGCTTCCCATGGTTTCTGAGGAGTGAGAATCACAGTTCTTTTATTTAGAACAAAAGAATATTGGTTCTTGTACCCATCATATGTCACTTTCCTATCAAACTGCCAAGGTCGGCCTAGCAGTAAGTGACTAGCCTGCATGGGAACTATGTCACACAAAACTTCATCATGATAATTTCCTATAGAAAAGGAAATAAGAACCTGTTTTGTCACCTTGATCTCCCCACATTCATTCAACCATTGTAATCTGTAGGGCTTTGGATGTTTCACAGATTTTAACTTCAATTTATCAACTAGCAAGGTACTCGCAGCGTTAGTGCAGCTACCACTATCAATAATCAGTGTACATACCTTCTTCTGCACATGACACCGGGTATGAAAAATATGCTCACGCTGTACCTCTTCACTTTCACTCTCATCCTTAGGTTGAGTACTAAGGACTCGCCTAGTAACCAATAAATCTCCTTTCACAGGACCTTCCACATCTACATCACTACAGTCTTCCAAAGCTGGCATATCAGGATCATCTCCTGAACTCACACTTTCAACATCGCCATTATCCAAAATAACCATAGCCCTTTGATTCGGACATTGAGAAGCAATATGTCCAAATCCTTTACACTTGAAACATTGAATATCACGAGATTTACCATAAGTCTTAGTTTCAGATTTACCTTTGTATGGAGTAACAGGACTTTTGGCCTTGAATCCTCCTTGGACTTCAAATCTGAATTGTTCTTCTTCCAAGTGGACTTCCATGAAGAATTAGAAGTAGAACCAAATCGAGAAGACCCTTTAAACTTTAATTGTTGCTCCACTTTTATGGCATTGTGTAACAACTCCTCAATATCAAGATAAGGATGGAGTTCTACCACATTAGCAATCTCACGGTTTAATCCATTGAGAAATCTAGCCATAGTAGCTTCATCATCCTCTTTCACATCAGCCCGGATCATAGCTACTTCCATTTCCTTGTAATAATCCTCTACACTTCTTGACCCTTGTGTCAAACCTTGTAATTTTCTATGTAAATCCCTATAATAGTGACCAGGGATAAATCTTTTTCGCCTTCATTTCATCCCAAGTACTAATGGGTCTCTCCTCATTTCTCCTCCTATTTCGCACAAGTTGATCCCACCATACACTAGCATAGTCGGAAAACTCAACAGAAGCCAACTTGATCTTTTTGTCTTCGGAGTAATTGTGGCAATCAAAGACATGATCCACCTTTCTCACCCATTCTAAAAACAATTCCGGGTCATTCTTACCTTGAAAAGGAGGTATCTTTAATTTGATATTCCCTAAGGAATTATCTTGTTTTGGAGCATTCCTCCACCTTCTTATAACTCCGGATCCTTCAGACTCAGATTCATCAATCTCTTCTTCATTACGTCTCATTCCTCTACTGCTCTTAGTCTTACTTGCGGATTCTATATTGTCAAGCCTTGCATTCATCATCCTAAACTGATCCTGTATCGATTTGACGAACAATTTCATATCAATCTTATCACTTTCTCCGTCACTACCCATATCTTAACACCTGCAGAAAATTGGTTAGTAATAATCAAATAAGAAAAATAATAATCCTCACAATTCGCTCCCTCACGTGTTTTCACTCAACAAATGACACTCACACTCGTGTCTTTTCGCTCAAGAAAATAATGTTCCTCACAACTCAATCTCACAATCCCTTGTTCGGAATTCTCTCAATGATTTTCTCAAAATAAATCACTCACGCAATAACCAGAAAATTTCAACAACAAATTGGTCGGAATCAAAGATCCAATCTCAAGAATGTATATACCGCAATTTCTGAGAATTGAAAGGACGAAACAGAAACTTAGATCTATGACAAGATCCCAAGATAATATTGATAACAATTTTTTTTTTTTTTTTACAGATGGAACAATATAAAGATGGTTCCTTTCTTTCTTTCTTTCTTTTTTTCTTTTTTTTTTTTTTTTACAGATGAAACAATATAAAGATGGTTCCTTTTTTTTTTTTTTTTTTTTTTTTTGACTCAAGAACCCTAATCAAGAACAACAACAAATAGATAGCAAGATTAAATAAAGATAAAAGGATAGATTACTTGTGACAAGAAACCGTAGCTCTGATACCAAATGATATGGTAACCCTAGGTATATTAAACCTAGAACCCCCAAATCGTTGATTGGAATTGGAACCCGAGGATCGTCTTGAGACAAGTCGTCGTAGGATGGAATTAGACCTCAATCAAACCTGTTGATTGCAACCTAATTATCAATGAATGGAATGGAACTAGACCTCGAACAAACCTGTTGATCGCAACCTAGTTATCACGTCGACCTCCTTGAGTGTTTAGATCAAGAAAATCAAATGGAAATTCGTTCACAAGGAACAAGATGGAGTTTTCTCTCAAAGAGAAAATAACATTCATATAAATCGTCTTGTTTTCAAACCTTAGAACCAAGGCTTAATATATAGCCTTTTACATACAAAGAAATTAATGATATGTAACTGACAAACATAAATAGCTGACTGTAACTGACAAAGAAATTAAAGACATAACTGACAAAGAAATTAAAGACATAACTGACAAAGAAATTAAAGACATGTAACTGACAAAAATAAGTAACTGCTAGCGGCCATTAATCCTGCAGGGCACTTCTTGGCTCCTTCTTTGCTCTATTTCACTTGTTTTCCATTTAGAGCCCCTCCGGAGCTTATTTTGATGATGTTAAACACTTTTGACTCATTTTTATTGGTGGATAAATGCAATTCCTTCTCTTGCAACTCCATAACAAGTCCTTGCAATGCCTCCCTCATTCGTTTAGCCTTAGCTCTTGTCATGGGACCTCCAATATCTTGCAATGGATCGTTGGATTTGAACTTTGGACCCATTGATGCTTGATGATCCTCATCATCTTTGCTAAGTAATCAATACAACTATCATTACAATCACAAACAATAATTCAAATCGGAAGTGATACTCACTCGACCATGGTTCGCCGGTCTTTTAATAGTATTAATCAGGTGGTAAGGATTCGTCGGTTTCGGGATCATCTAACAAGGAAGAAATGCCCTAATAAGTATTTCATCACTTAACTAATCAAAACTATATATCAAAACTAATCAAAATCGTAATCTCGCTATCTGTGGAAGTTCCGACTTAAAACAGCCATAACTTGGTCATTTTAACTTGGAATTTCGCAAATTATATATCGATTTCTATCTACTTCAAAAGATCTATTTAATTCTAATATTATTTTCAAGTTTTGAAAACATTTGGGTCACGAAACAGAGGGATCATATCTGATCAATAACGATCTCCATTTCCGAAAAATAGTTTTGTAATTGTTTGAAATGTTCCTATTTGATAATTCAAATATACATGAAATATGAATGATTTCCTAACATGAATGACATGTGATGAGTTTAATGTATGCATGATCTTGATGATTTTTGCTAAAGCAAAATTTTATAAATTTTATTTTGCAGCACCACAACAACTACTTATGAAAAATCTAATTTTCCAACTTTGACAACACACTAGTGTTTTGGAATTCATTCTTAGGAATTTCTAGTTATTTTATTTAAAATTGAGCCTTCATAACATATATTACCTAAGGCCTTCATTTCTACATAGAAATTTGCATTTTACACTTTGCAAATATGTTTTCAAATAGGATTTACTCAAAAATTCGAATTTTTAGAAATCCACTTTTTGAATGATTCCTTTGGGAAAAACTTGTGTAATGCATTAAAATTTAAGAATTTACTATACCTACTACCTAAGGACTTCATTTAATACATAAAACTTTTATTTTGAGCTTAGATAATAGGTGTTTTCATAGGCATCATCCAAAGTTACGAATTTTACAAGTTGACTACTAACTCAAAATTTTTCCATCTTGATTCTACTTCTTGTTTTACACATTAATCTCATCAAAAGTCATTTCAAATTATAAAAATTACTACTTAATGATACCTATTACCTATATCCTTCATTTTTCACATAAAACCTGAGTTTTAAAGTTGATACAAAGGTTTTCAAAATATGGCTTTGAAGTCGTACGAATTTTCTTTTGGACATTTCTAACCAAAACTTTTCCTTTTTAAGTTCTTTGTCTTATCTACATAAAGATCCACTAACTACCACATTTATATACATAAGACTAAATCTTTATGAGCATTAATGCATGAAAACACAAAATATCTACATGAACATGAATGTCAAGTATAATATGAGTGTCTAAGTGCTAGATCTACTACTTATAATGCATGAAAAGGAGATTAAGAACATGAACCTATATTTTTATGCAAGTTCTCTACTTCTACATGCATGAACATGATAATATCTCTACCAAAAACTCATCAAACACAAGATCTACTCTTGTAATGGCTTGATAATCATGTATTAGCATTTTCTTATCCCTAGCAAATGCTCATGGGGATTTAAGGTGAAAATACACATGAATAATCTTGCTATTACAAGATTAAATGATAGGAAAGCTTAAGAATCATTACCTAAAGTTGGTTTAAGTGAAGAAGTGAAGAAGAAAAAAGCTTGTTGTGTGTATGTGTGATGGAGAAGAGGTCACGGCAATGAATGGGAGAAAGAGAGAGTTTTGTGATTTTTTTGAACAAATGAAATGAAATGAAGGAGAGAGAAAGTTAAAGATTATTTATACTAGTGAATTAGGGTTTGTTTTATTTATGAAAAAAAAGATAAAATAAATCAATATTAGAGGTAAATTGGGAGGGTGCTCGCTGGCCATCCATTGAGTGAGAGAGAGGGAGAGATTTGAATTGGTTAAATTTGTAATTTATGAAATAAAAGTATTAAATGTGATAATTTATTTAAGAGACAAAAATTTCTTAGAAAAGAAAATATAATGAGTGTTTGTAAGGATGTAAGACTAGGGTATGAGTTGTGTGTGTAGTAGGTTGTACTTGTGAATAGTGATAAATAGTAGACAAAACATTTACTTTACCGATAGTAAAGAAAATACAAGAAAAAGGCTTTAACTGTAATTTTTATAACCCAAAAAATCATAAAACTTATATTTTTGAAATCCTTATAAAATTTCGGTTTTAAGGAGTATTCCGGAATATTTTTCTGAGTTTCTAGTTCTGAGGCTCGCTTTTCTGTAATGGAGCTCGGAAAGGCTCGGAATAGAAAATTTTTCGAAATCAAAACTGTCTATGGTTTGAAATATACTTTAAAACAATATTCATTTTATAAAAGTTCTTATGATATAAAACCGAAGCACAGCCGGATCTAGGGTTTCTAGGTTTCTCTTACTAAGCTTGAATTAATCCGGTTTAGGGTTTTGTTTTTCGGTTTCCGAAGTTTACTTGACTACTAGGAAAACCGGGGTTTATAGATGAAGTAGGCTTCCTTAGAGGATATATGATGCACTTCGGAGAAAGATCTGATTTGTTGTGCTTAAGAATTGGAAATTTGTCATCAAAGTAGATCACACCCATAATCCAGGCCATGATGGAGAGTATGACTGTAATCCAGCTCGTTATTGATTCTAACCTTAAATGTTGTCCCCGATGGAGATCACGGCCCTTATAACGCTGTGAACAAGACCGTAATCAAGAATACGGCCATATTGGAGACCACGAGAACCTTGCCATTGCATGAATCGAGTATCCGAGGAGATAACGGCATAGTTACTGTAATCCCTAGGTTTTAGCTATAGCATGAGTTAAAAGATTAAAAAAAATTAAAATCTAAATATAATTTTATAACTTGAAAAATAATAAATGTTTTGATAGTATATTAATTAAAATTTCAAGTAATATAATGTGTTGTCTTACATACATTAAAAAGGTTGTGATTTTTCATATTTTATAATTAAACTTTTTCCAAAAGTACCAAAAATTTATTATAAGCCATCACAATGAGTTTTAAAGCATGGATATGCTATCCTTTCTTTTAAATAAAGTTTCTTTCATTAAATGTTGATGTGACAATTTCTAGTTAAACCATACTTATTTTCTTTTAAGAAAAAGAAAAGTAATCAGAGATTTGAAAGTTTACGCAAAATTGATTATTGTTGTTGTTGTTTTCAGAAAACCAACAAGATATTTTCAAAATCTACCTTTCGAACATACTCTCTTTTACCCATACAAAATATTTTTTCTAAACCTTCGCATTTTATCTTGAAAAGCCCCAAGATCGTGTTTGCAAGTTTCACCCCAGTGTTTTAGAAAGAAGAAAGTGAAGTGATTTTAAAAAGCACGATAAGTATCTTTGTTTGCCTTATTTTCAAAGATTTTAGAAAGTATTTTTGTTAAATACACCAGTGCATGTGCATATTTCACCATTCATGCGTGAAATATCGTTTTTACCAAATATCATGTTTTGGAAAACTGAAAAACGAACTTGGTTTGCTAAGAAAAGCTAAAATCTGATAAAAGCCTGTTTTGCAAGTTTGTTTAAGCTTAAAATGAAAAATATTTTCTATGTGTTGTAAACAAACTATTTTGTCTCATCTAAATAAAGAATAATAAAACATGCAGTATAATAGTAGATCTACCTCTAAACTCTTATGTTGGATCTAAGTTAAGGTTTAGGAGATAGAATTCCTATTAGATTAGTGTTGTTGTTGTTGCTATGTTTTAGGTTGTTTCTATGTGCGTTTTGATGCTAGGATCGGTTTTGGAAGAGTTAGTAGTGTTTTGGAGTAAGTTTGGGTGTTTTTTCTTTTTTTGTTGATGTTTGCGACCTAGTTTTTCCCTTGAGGTGGATCAATGGGAAGCCTTGTATAAGTGTCGAGAGGTAAGTTTTGTACACAGTGTCTGTGCGGCCTAAAAGTTGAGCCATTGATATGCCCACAACAGATACTGAGAGTTCTTGCACCTAAAGTTAAACCAAGTGTAAGATACACAGTAGTTATTGTGGCCTAAAGTTGAGCCATCGACATGACGCATGACAAACACTTAAGCTTGTCGTGGCTAAAAATAAGTTTAAGTGTTAGAATAAAATACTCATTATGACCTACAGTCGAGCTCTCAAGTGACCTCACAATGAGTGAATGTTTTTAACATCATGCAACCCCTATTTGTCAAGGCATAACATGGTTTTCTTGAAGCAATGTACCACATGACTCTTCCTAAGCTGCCCTCGACTCCCTGTTTGTTTAGGCTCGAACTTAGCTTTGTGTAGTGATGTGTCCCTCGACCCAACCTAAGTAGTAAGCGATAGAGAAGAGCATAAGTTAAGAAGCTTTTATTAGAGATCTTAGATGCATGAGTTCTTATAAGAATTCTTTCTTTGTTATGTGTTAGTGATGTATGATTGTTGTTCTATATGAGCTTTCAATCAAGACCTAGTGTTTCCTGAAGACTACTAGTCTACTACGATATCTAAGCAGGATGCACAAACGAGTGACTTGAATCTTATCACAATGCCGTGCTTGTAATATAGTTGCACCTGTCTCTATATGAACGTAACTAATTATCTATGGGGATGAGGATAATGTATGTTATATAATGCTTAGATGTATGATAAGATTTAATAATAGAAGCGATAACGAACTTCTCGATGCTGATGTGCAATAAATTATTATCGATTTTCTAAATATTGTATGATCACTAATAACCTTATCTAAGACTTATCTAACCCTTAATCTAAAATTGATATGCATTGCACGATAGTGCGCTGCATTCGCATAGTAGCCATGCCATGTGTTGATATTATAATTCTGTGGTAAGCCTTATCACTCTTGGAGCATCCATGTGGGGTTATCATAGGGTTGTCAACCCTGCGGGAACTATGTAGGCACCGAAAGGCATCGCTTGTGTCAAAATCAGCTTTTAGGGTATTGACACTTAGAGAGTTTTTTATAGTTTTAAGGTGAAATTAAGATTATTTTGAATACGAATGTATGCATATACATGTATATATATTAAGTAAGTTTTAGAAAAGCTTCTCCTTCCCTAGTTCTCAGTCTTTCCTAAGCGTGGACTACTTAATATTGGTCCCTTCAACCCCTAAGGGAGGGCACAAATTCCCATTAGTTGGGATTCTGGTTATCCAAACTATGCATTACGTATGGTTGAGTGTGACATTGCACATGATTGTAAATATAACCTATTTAGCATCTATTTGAAGTATGGTTTGATTCTATTATCTCATTAAGCTGTCGTTTGCTCTTACTCCTATAGATTTTATATGCTTTTAAATCTCTAGAGTGGATCCAAGCTTGAGGTGAGCGGATGTAGTAGATCTCGAGGGGAAAATCCAAGGCTGGAGTGAAAGTAGAGATAGTTCTTTTGTGTAGAATCCCTTATGTTATAAGTTTGTTAGAGTTGATCCTAAGTTGTTTGTTGTAAAGATCTCATATGTATGTGAAATTTCTTATCTTGATAATCTCACGATCCTATTATATCTGTCCATGTCATGAAACATGTTAGTTGTACAGTACTCATGTAACTTCCTGGAGGCTTTAGTTGATTACATGACATATCATTACTACTATAATACCCTGTGGAGGGTGTAACAGTTACACCCGTGATGCTAACTGTTATCTGCCCAATAATGCCGTGATGCTTAAAGATAGAAGAAGAATTGTTTGAGTCGAGACGATCACAACCCGAGTCATGCTTGTGATCAATAAGGGGATCTCTTGCCCTGTTTATGCGTTTTTAAAAATGTTACTTCCTATTTATTACTTTGTCTTTTATTCTTCCATATTTTTCCTTGCCCGACTTGTGGGTCTATAAAGGGTTATTAGTGATATGTTTAGCTGATTTTGTTCCTTGTTTACCCTTGGTAACTTTGAATGTCCTTTGTGACGAATGTCCTTCTTGAATAAGATTGAGTGTTCTTTTTCATGATTGTTCCTTGTTGTTTCCTGTCATCGTGTGTAATATCAAACGATTAGAACAATTAGTTCAATTTGTCTTTGGTGCATCATATCCAAGGATTGTCCATATTTTAAATTTTTTGTTTTGTCATTCACTAAAAACAAAAAATACATTATAAACCCTAAATCACAATTGAAAGCACTAGATCCACAAATTACTCGGATTCTATCTATCCGTATCATCTTGGTATCAAAGCTTAGAGTTGTAAATTGTGGCTTAGGGCTTTTGTATTTGATTCCTTGCTCAGTAAGTTTTGTTATTGTGACTATTATTGCAATAAGTTTGATTTCTTAAGAGGATGTCTGGAAAATCTAATATTAAAAGTGCAGATGGTAATGCTCCTAAGGAAGAAAGCATCATTAATATGGGTGAGTTCATAGATTTTATGAAGGAGGTGATACAAGGAATGCAACATATGATGCAACAACATAGTGAAACCCAAAGGAATGTAGAATGAACTATTAGTGGAAACCCTCAAATCCACAAATAAATATATTGATTTTGATTTTGACACATAGAAAATCTTATTCTCTTAAATAAGAGAAAAAAAAAGAGAGAGAGAATTGATAGATTATAGAGACTTTGGCACTAAAAGATAGATGCTTTCATCAAGATAATAAAACTTAAGAAATTTAAAGTGAAAAGATTTAAAAAATTTAAAAGAAACCAAATCACTAACTTAAAAAAAATATTATATATATGTGACATTGATCCCAAATACCAGGTACCTTCGGGACAACTTAAAAAAAAAAAAAGGTTTTTCTTTTCCCTTTTTGTAATTATCAATTTGATTCTTTTTTTTTTTGTAAATATTATCTTTTTGTGAATATTCATGTAAATAACAATCGTATTGCTTTATACACTTTAACATGTAAATATTCTCTATAAATGTCTCAAATATTAATAAACTTTACAGAATTAAAAGGATAAAATTTAATTAAGAATTTAAGGATGGTAATTATTTGGTTTTAATAGGGTAGTCCTCAAAGTCATGAAAACTCTTATTTATTTAAAGTTGATCTTTAAATTAATTTTTACATGCAGGCTAATGATTAAATTAAATCAACCAGTCCATTGATCTGACTTATAATTTTTTTTCCTAATCTTAGGTGGCGATCCCAAAAATTTTTAGAAATTATATTTGTTTTAATTCTTAGTCAAAGGTTTGTATCAAACGGGTTATGTTAAGTCTCCTATTTTTGTTTTGATGATAACAAAACATGTATAAGTGTTTATTAACAAAGTTTTTTAAATGTGCAACTTTCAAGTGTAAAATACATCAAAAGATAAATATGACAAAATCATAAAAGCTGCTAAAGTAGAGACTAAAGCAGAAAGTAAATTAATGAGATTCTAAAATCTGATAACTCAAAGAGTAACTCATAGAGTACACCTGCTACACAAAAAAATACTGCAGATTTACAAACAGAGAATTGTAGATCGAATTTTCTTTGATTCTTTCATCAATTTGAAGAGCCAGCTCCAAACTTGTATGTATTTGGATAAAGCATTCAAATATGTTCCATAAAGTTGGTTTAAATATCTAGGGGATTCAAGTTTACAACAGATTAAAGATTTATTCTTGAAGATTGTTTATGACAATAAGTTCAATTATTTTGTAGAAATTCAATTCCGTTCCAGATCTATCAAGAATGCTCAACCTGTTGAAGATTTGTTTTATTGAAGATCCAAAACCATGTTTAATGAGCAAATGAAGTTCAAATTTGAAGAAGATTTTTTGACAACAAGATGTGATCCTATTTCTATGGGATATTAATGTGATTCAAAATTAAAAGAGTATTAGAGATTATTTTACTTCAAGATTTGGTTCACAAAGTTTCAGATCTTGCCTCAAGACTCACTCACAGCAAGAAAGGAATTAACACTCAATTTTGCAATTTGAAATACATGAGAATTCTTATCCTTATCAAGTGCACAAAATCAAGAAAAAAGATCATCAGCTAAGCTTATCTAATTTTATTCATTAAAAGATCTGATTAGAAGATATTGTCAAAAACAACGAAGCAAAATCTCAGGAATTAGCTCAACATTCAAATTATCTCTATCTACCCGTTGAAGACTTCAAGATAAATATATCATTAGAAGATTCAAAGAGAAGCACACAGAGAAAAGAACTTGCGTGAAAAAGAGGCTCTCTCTCCTTACTGAAAAATATCAGCTATTGTGTAAAATCCTGTTACTTTAATATTTTTCCTTCTAGCACGAAATTTGAGAGGATTCTTAATTCTTTATTCCTCATTTGATTTTGATTATCTTTGTGAGAATTACATTATAAAAAAACTTTGAGTTCAGAGATATCTAGATGATAGCGTGAAGTCTGATAGAGTGAATTAAGATACTATTCATAATCATTTTTTATTGATATAGTGAAACATACCGATGTGATATTGGGTCCTCGGCTTGGAGCTAGAAGAGATGACTGATGTTCAAGGTAACCTCTATAAATCATTGTGCAAATTTCTCTTACTCTACTCTTTATTTATTTTGTGCATTTGATATTTATTGTGATTGCAAAGTAAAATCAAGCCATACTTTATAACTGATTGGTATTGTATTTAAAAGCTAGAAAAATTAAAGTTAAAGTTTTTGTTTTAAGAAACCAATTCACCCCCTCCTCCCTCTCGTTTATCTTTTTGGGACCAACAGGCTAGGATTTGGTATAAATCGAATTAAAAAAAAAAAATTTAACTAGAATAATGAAAAAACCAAGCTCGACACAAATCACACGAATGATGTGCGGCTATCAACAAAACTTCTCCTTTCTCTTTCTGTTGTTCCGATCATATGATACATTAATCCAAAGAAGGAATTGACTGGATTTAAAATTCCTTCACTCGGACCAAACAAAGTATAAAGGTCACCGATTGCACAACCTGAGTCCAATGTCAAGCTTAGGAGTAACAAGTAGGTCATGTTATATAGGATATCTGAAATAATCAAGCCGGACATTAACACAACATGGTATTTCCTGATAGGCTTTGGGAATTCGGAAATTTTTTCAAGACAACATGAGATTCTTACCACATTTTGATAATTTTCTAAAACCCCATAAGACGGCATGGATTGACTTATCACGCAACTTATTTATTCGTTTGTTTTTCTTTTAAGTCAATTAAATGTCAGATTTTCAAACGTTTTCTCCTAATTTTTTAAATTTTATTTTATTTTCATATAACCTTAAAAAACCCAAGCCTGCCCCATTCAACACAACACCACATCCTCTAGCCCGAGAATCCCCAAGGCCCAAATTCACACAAGCCTATGTTGTGAATAAATCAATACATGAGTTTGCTATAACTTTATAAAAGCTCATTTCGTTGCATGCAATGATTTGGATATTATCGAATTTATAAGTATATTAGCCCTTTATTATCTACGTCTTAGACTAATACGATTGGGCGTATGTTCACCTCATTAAAAAAAAAAAAAATCTATTTTATTCATCATAGGAGGCGATCCGTAGATGTGGGAGTACCAACACTCAGGTTATGTAACATGTTACATTTGAGTCATTCTCTGATATGATTGTTGTTTTTGCAACAAATAGGCTTCTAAATTGCCGTTGAGAAGATCATGAAAGAAATATGATTCAAAAAGACAAAATGTGGAAGAGAAAAGTTAAAATGGAAGCTTTAACTGCAAGCAAATCATTCTTTCGAACTCTTGCACAGTGCACTCACACATATTCTGAGACCAACTCTGCAATTACAAGCATTACACCCCAACCCCAAAAAAAATAATATTCACAAGATAAAAAAAAAATATCTGTACAAGGTAACCACTCTTAAACCAGCCTACAAAAATTAAAAATGAAAAAGGTCTCCTAGATGATGCTAGGATCTTCCTAACAAGATTTCCAGCTTTTCATAATATGTTAAGTCCCACCAAGTTCTTCGCATTCTACCTACTCTTGGAAAAGAGTATCATTAATAATGGATGAAGCGTCCAACATGGACTGAAAAGTCACCATCAACTGCTACCATCACTAGCTCCATAACTTACACTCATTATACAAGATTTGCCTAGAATTGATGCATAGCCTGCTCGTTTGACTTTGCATGTGTTCAGCCCAAGAAAAAAGGGGGTGGGGGGAATTTGTGTCGTTGCCTCTCCTTAAAGGCACAATTCCGACAAACAGATACCCATTCTCAAATTTTAGTACGCCTCTTGGCATTTGATACTAATCCTCTCACGGGGTGGTGTGTCTTCCTCATCATACTTAGAGTCCCCGCTTCCACTGCAAAGTCGGGTGGATAAAGAAGGGGACGAGGGACCGTAATTGCCTGCTTTTGCTGCATATAATTTATTACATACTGAAAAAATTGATAACTCATAAAGAAAGAAGAGGACAAAACAAGATACCATGTCTTACATCTAAAGGACGGACTTCTCTCCAGATCTTTGGTATAGTGTAGCAATATTGTACCAGAAAGCACAACAATAAAGCCACATATTTCAGAAATGATGCTTGCTCCACTTTGACCATCCCAATCCTAAAAATTACTTACTCATGTTACTTACCACTAAAAGGTCCTATTTTGCATTGATAATCATCAAAGAAAGTGCAGCACAGGTTTGCTCAGAGGAAATAACATGTTCTTGCACCATTCGTACTTCAACATTAGTTAGCTAGTCCGTAGCACCCTTTATATCATTAACACTTCCCGCCCAACATTTCGCTTGTAGTATATATGCGTATCGCTACTAAGCATAAAAGACAATATCATTTTTTCAACCATGAATCCTGCTTTTACAAGTGCATTAACGCATCAATCTTGGTTGGTGTATCTCAATCTACCAATAACTCATCTATATGACCTGATGATAACTGTGATGCTGGATAAGAGATTAAAGTTCAATTTCATCCCAGGGTTCAGTTAGGCAAAGCTAAGTAGTGAAGACCCCTGGAATCAAATAAAACTCAACTATCAGTGACAATATGCATGAGAAAATAACTGCCGGTGCAGGTGTGATACCTTAAACATTATAACACTTGCAAGGATTGTAAGTGTTGTGAACATGACATAATAAATGGGTGAGACAATTGCAGTGTTGAACGTGTCCAGAGCCTGAAATTGTATGTGAATAAACAAGATCACATTAAAGAATCTAAATGCCAAAGAAACATTAAGCTGGAAGAACCAAGCCACAGAAAGAAACAATCTTTACAAAACAAAATCAAGAACATCGAGTAATTTCTGAATAAAAGGCTCCTAAATAACTAAGCCACTAGGAAAATGAACTTGATCAACTAGACTCTGCAAAAATGCAAAGCAAGCAATGCACCATAGGTTGCGTGGTCTTATACAGAACAAAGCTATTGTGCATCAAAAAAAAATAAAAAGAGAGGGAAGAAGAAGAAGAAGGATATGAAAATCTTGCCTCAAAGCACAAACAACAACAATTCAACATCATGAACATCTCATGGAGAAGAAGCTCCACAATTATTCTTTTAACTCATATCATATGGTTTTCACAATATCATATTGATGAGCCAGGAAAGACTGAACCAGAAGCTAGTATCATATTTATACTCCTCTTCATCCCTCAACAAATTTATGAGTGTAAGGGAGAATTTTGGCACCTTGATGAAGATATATTTTTGCACATAGAAATGGTGATGGTTTTCCAGCCAAGACAGGGCATGTGAGGAGAAGAGGAATTTAGTTCATCCCCACCAAAATTTATAGATATCATCATTAAAAAGTCTTAAGAATTTGTACTGTACTAAGGAAAGATTGAAAGTAAAAATGAGAAGTCTAACCTAATTAAGCCATGCAACTGACCTTGTTGAGATAATTCATTTGTGTAATAACACAGGTAGCTACCACCACCATAAAGAACCAAGTTTCAGGGTAAACCAGTTGATTTTTCCCCTCAAATGTCAATTTCAATGATGTCCCAAGGGCTTTAACACTCATCACCTGGACATGGACCAAACATTCATACATCAAAAGAAGAAAAAGAACAACAAGATAGGCTGGATACACACTTCTTCCATGTTGGTGGTTTGGTATACAAAACAAAAAAAGAATAATAAAAGGTAGAAGATTTTTTTCTTAGTCAATGGGATATTTTACATTTTCCCCTCCTTTTTCCCACGACTTACTATCACAATTTTTAAAATCATAAACTGAACACTAGATCAAGTACAGAAAAATGAGATTTTGACACCATAACATTAGTTGTATAAGAATTTCATCAGAAAGAGAGATGAAAGTTTCAATGATCAAACATACCGAAAGAGAACCCATCAATGAGCAGATGCCAGTATAAACCAGCACGTTTGTATGTCCACATCTTGGTGTAAAGTGACAGACCAGAATGAAAACCAACACAACAACCGAGCCTATGTAAAGCAGAAAAGCTAAAATAGACCAAGCATAAGTTATCAGCATTTCATGAAGGACTAACACTAAGAACATGAATCTTAAAAAGCAGATAATAGTAGTAGTAATACAAGGCCGGTCGCTAACCAGGTTGAGTTGCCATGCTCCATATTTCTTGAACGGAAGTGATAGGGTGTTCCTGAGGTGCATGTATTACAATAATTACAGAACCAGCAATGCACATAATGCAACCCAAGATCCCAAGCTTGAGCAATCT
Source organism: Combretum micranthum (assembly GCA_024138025.1). Lineage (NCBI taxonomy): Eukaryota > Viridiplantae > Streptophyta > Magnoliopsida > Myrtales > Combretaceae > Combretum > Combretum micranthum. The sequence continues at coordinate 73,447 of JAMXBD010001762.1, forward strand.
TTCTTTCAGGATGAAGTGAGCCAGGACAGCACTGAACATAAGCATCAAAAGAGACGCATCACGTACTGAAGTCAGTTGAGTAACATGGGCTAAACCTCATGAAGAATGCATAACAAAGGCATTTACCTCACAATAATACTTAAGGCACCAAGAGGAGTGACAAGTACTGCGGGCGCAAAGGCGTATGCAATAAAATTCGCAACCTCTCCAACGATCACTACATCATAAGTCAGAGAACCAGAAGTATTCTGCAAATTGTAAGTGAAAAACTAACCAATATTCCGGCATTCATGCCCATAAGCCATGTCATAACTTTCCAAGCTCAGGTAATGAGATTACAACTATCAAATTGTACTTGAAAACAGAATCCGGGAAACTTAAAAAAAAAAAAGAGTTTCCTGAATTAGTATATAAATGCTAATTCCCATTATCTAACGATCAAACGAAACCTAACTATATCCCTAAAATTTCAACAAATTGGGCAACTTACTGGTGATCATGCCCAACCACCAGAGAGGCTCCATTAAATAAGCATAACCACCAACACCTGCATAAGATCAAAACTTCAACCATTTTAGAACAGCCAGATGAGGGCAAACCCATTGGATGGCAACAGATAAAATTACCAGCTCTGACGCCTGAAACAGCAGCTGCTCTTCTTAAACCTTTCTTCTTGATGATGAAACTCCCTCCAATAAATCCACTTGACAACAGAGCCAAAATCACACCTTTCAGATTATCCGTAGACAAACTCATATCGAATTGAATTGGGTTGGATTCAATTTAATCAATTGAAATAAAAGTCTGTCCCTCTGGGTTCGGGTTTCTGGTTTTACTCCATTTCCAATCATTATAGAGCCGCTGGGACCATGCGATTTTGTTTTTTCTTTTGGGGTACATATGAGATATGATATGCTATATTCTCTGTTATTGGAAAGAAATGATGATGGTTATGGACGGTGATATGTATGCGTTGGTGCATGGATTTGATCACAAAGTCTTTAAGCTCAATTTTTATTATTTGAGTTTAATCCTTAAGCTAATATAACAGTATTTAAATAATGAGACCCAACTTATTCGAAGAATTAAACCCAACTTATTTGAGATGATCAAAAGAGTTTTGATATTACAGGCTTAGAATAGGATTCGTTTGAAATTAGCTTGTCTAATTTCAAACTTTCTTAAATTGGCACACACACACAGTCGTTATGAAAGACGCTCTATATCCATTATGAAAAAAGCTCATCATAGTTGTTGGTCATTTGTCTAATCTGACGAACGACATCAATAGCTATATTCTCTAAAAATACCACTAGTCTCCACCTCATTTGGATAATTGGAAATCTTAAACAAATGTCGTAGTGCTGCTGGAAATCTATCTTGGTGAATCCATCACTTGTTCTAATTAAGAATAGATATCAAGTTATCCTTCTCAGTGAGGTTGATGCTTCTTAACTCCCTCACATATCATATATATATTAAAGCCTATTGAGAATATCTACTACTCTTCTCTACATAATTCTCTATTGATCATCCTTATACGTGTTACTTCTCTAGGTCATATGTAGTGCGACAATTACATAACATGTACGTGATTGTTGTAATTGAATCCTCACCCACAGATTTTTTGCGACTCCACTAGGGAAGGGGAAATTGGCATTGCATGATGTCACTTCCAAGAAAGAGCAATTGGTGTTTTTAAAACCATTAAGAACAAGCAAACATGTGAAGCTGAAGTTTTCCAAAATTTGTAAAATACTAATAAGTTCTGTTCAACTTCGATTACAATCACCAACATAGATAAGCGCATCTACCAAATAGCATAGAAAGTATTAAGTCATATTCCTGAGGAATCGTTAGCATCTACCGTACTCACTTTTCATCAATTCTTTAGCCAAACAAAAATTTAACAAAATATATGCATAGGTGTCACGCCCCGAAGGGTACCCTAAACGTGGCAGTCCGCCGTACACAATATTAAAGCCTAAGAATGACCACCTCAGTTACGCGAAGGCTTCCATACTATGTACAAGGCGTCTAGCACGTGGAGGAGACTCATCGGAGTAATACATTTTACGTTGATATAGCTTGAGTAACAATGTAAAGGAAATACAAATTTACTATACCTCAGATACAAATCACTATACTTCATAATACAAATCATTAAACTTCAATTACACTTCATCGATATTACAAGGCAAATAATAAAACTAGCTGGTAACTTCAAACATTCATGTTCTTTGCCAAAATCACGGAGTTATTCCCGGCTCCAGCCAATTCGGTCCCCACTTTGCACTCTTGAAATAACCTGCTCATTTAAACAACTATTGAGGTATAAGCTACACTAGCTTAGTGAGAATTTCCTTAGTTCCGTACCATAACAAACAAGTTAAAATCAGTCATATGCTATGCATGAACAAACACGTGAGCAAGCAATTATGCATGGGCATCCGGAACCCACACACAAAACGGATTTACGCCCTCCGTATCTTGGGTTAGGAATGGTATTGAGTCTACACGACCGCATCTAGTCCCCAAGCCCTCGGCTCTTAGCACTCAACTCGGCTAGGCTCATCCAAGAATGCATCCACATGCGCCTTAGTATCCCTGGATGAGCTCTGGCACCAGGCTCGTTATCCAAACGAGGCATCACGGACCATACCGATCGACCTGCGTAGGAGTAGCATGCTACCAAATGCAATATGTCCGATGCGATGCATGATCAATTTAATTTTTGCTTAGGTCAAAATATTTATACGTTCTTTAGGATGACCATCCAATATCATACACATAACAGAAATGATATGAACAGTGTAGTTATCTAATCAAATCGTGGTTTCGATATGCTTTAGTATTCTTTGGCATACATTCATCACTGTTTCATCATATATCCCATCCCCATTTATATCGATTTTTATCTTGTTCCTATAATTCTAATGCAACTAACTACAATCACAATCAAGGTAACAAAACAAGGAGAAAACTCACTCGGCCATTGGATGATCGATCTTCTAGTAATAATAATCCGATGGTAGGGAATCGTCGATCTCGGGATCTCCTAAAAAGGAAGCAATACTCTAATAAGTATTTCAACTCAAACTAATCTAAAAGATCTTATACGAACTATCAAAATTCGTAATTCTCGTCCTAAGCGGAAATTCCAACTTAAAACGGCCATAACTTTGTCATTTTAACTCGGAATCTCGCAAATTATATATCGATTTCTATCTACTTCGAAAGATCTACCTAATTATAATATTATATTTAAGTTTTGAAAACATTGAAGCTTCGAAAAGGTCAGATCAGATTAGGGCAGCAACAATTTCAATTTCCGAAAAATAGTTTTGTAAGAGTTTGTAATGTTCCTACTATAGAAATTGGCTATACATGCAATATGAATGATTTCCTAACATGAATGACATGAGATGAGCTTAATGTATGCATGATCTTGATGATTCTTGCTAAAAGAAAATTTTATAACTCCTTCTATTACAAGACTTCAAGGATAACTACTTTTAAGAATACTAGTTTCCTAACTTTGATTATTTCCATTTGTTTTGGATTTGTTACTTATGAAAATATAATCATTTTTGTCAAAATTGAGTCTTCATTATATATACTACTTATGACCTTCATTTCTTCATAAAAATTTCCATTTTACACTTTATAAACATGTTTTCAAGTGGGGTTGATTCCAAAATCCGAATTTGGTAAAAATTGATTTTTGAGTGATTCCTTTGAGTAAAAATCATTTGATATTTAGAAAATTAGGGCTCAATGATACATAACCACTAAGACTTCATTCTTACACAAAAATTTGCATTTTACACTTTGCAAATGTGTTTTCCAATATAATTTACTCAAAAATCCGAATTTTAGAAAATCCACTTTTTGAATGATTCATTTGGGAAAAACTTGTTTAATGCATTAAAATTTAAGACTTTACTATATCTATTGTCTAAAGACTTCATTTAACACATAAAACTTGCAATTTGAGCTCAAATACTAAGTGATTACATATGCATCATCTTAAATTACGAATTTGACAATTTGATCACTAACTCAAATTTTTCTATTTTAATTTCATTACTTGTTTTACACATTACTCATGCCTAAACTTATTTTAACTTGTAAAAATCATTACTTAATGATACCTATTACATATATACTTCATTTTTCACATAAAACATGAGTTTTGGAGTTGATAAATGGGTTTTAAAAATTGGTCTTGGTTGGGATCCGAATTTAGAAAATTTATTTTTGGTCATATCTTTTGATAAAATCTATCTAAGCTCATGAAAATCCATTCCTTACATATCCTATCCTAAGAGCCTTTCATTTCTCAAATAAAAACTTCATTTTTGAGTTGGTAAACATGTTTTTAAAACAGGCCTTGGCCAAAATCCGAAAATAGAATTTTTATTTTGAAAATCACTTTTGATTCTTGTAAAAAGAAGTCTTGATGACATACATATAATAGGCCTTCATTTTCTTAAGTAAAATTTACATTTTGATACTTGGAAAGTGGTTTTTAAATAGGGGTCTTGCCAAAATACGAATTTCACAATTTTGTTTGAGTTCATAACTAAGATCTATACTTAATATGAACATAAACATAAAACAAATGCATGGTAATAAGCTATAAACATCATTGATCTAAACTTCACTTATCAAAATCTTTCATTTATGGTATCTATACCCTAAGCCCTTCATTTTAAACGAAAAATATACATTTTGAAGTTGAAAAACCACTTTTCTAAATATGGTTCCATTTTCATCCGAATTTTCAAAAGTTGTTTTTGTTGAAAATAAAATAGATCTTGAGTTTCCTACAACTTTCCTACCATCATCAAGCTATAGCAAGTTGTTCATGAACATAAACAAAGATCTAATGCATCTATGAACTCAAAACTTTAGATCTAGTTTTCTAAACTAGTTTTACATGCATGAATCACTAAGATAGACATGTGGATGCTAGATCTATGCATAACTCATAAGGAATAACAAAAATAACAACTTAAATACAAGATCTATGGCATAAACAAAAATCAAAGCTATAAAAAGTTAGATCTACAAATATATCTATTTTAAACAAGAAAATAATTGAAATACAAGATAATAAAAGTAGAGAAAATGAGAGTTTCATTTTTGGCATCATCATCCTAAGCTTTTAAGCTTATGGAAGGTCATTTGATGCATGAAACTTCATTACACTTTACCTATATCACCTATGGAGGCTTTGAGATGAAGATTTGCTTAAAATCTTCAAGAAATATGGTGGAGCCATGAAGAATGGGGGGCAGCTTGTTTTTGAAGAAATAAAACAAGAAGAAGAAAGAAAAGAGGAAAATGAGAGAGAAAAGACTAAGGAATGAAAGAGGAAAGTGAGTAAATGAAAGAGTGAGAGAAAATGAGTGTTTTAATTGAATAAATGAGAGAAAAAAATAAAACAAGGGTAGCCAATAACACCTATGCTGCACGTGAAAATAGGAGGGAGAGAGAGAGAAATTTGTTTGAATTTTGACTTGAATTGATTTGTATAATAAATGTATAATGTAGCTTTTAAGAAGAAGTAGAATATAAATAATTTAGTCAAAATGGAGTAAATTAAAGGACAATGGCAGCCATATGAGTCAAAAATCTGCCATGAATTGTGGGATTATGTGTAGAAAGATTGAAGTGAAAAGGAAGTGATATGTGTAAGGTATACTTGAAGGTATGGGTTGTAAAAGTACTTTATTAATAAAATAAATTAAAATAAAATAAAATTAGAAAATTTATTCCAAATATTTGTAGCAATTTTTCATAATTAAAATTTAAATAATTATTTGAATTATTTTAGTATTTTAACAAATATGTTACCGGTACGATCAAAATACGCGAATATGGGCTATAAATGATATTTTTATAACCCGAAAAATTCTAAAAAATTATTTTGTGAAAATAAAATATTTTTAAAATATTTTCAATTACTAAATTAATTTATTTTATTTTTAGTATCGGGTTTTAAATAGAATCTGATCCCATAAAGACCCGAAACGAACTAAATTTTAGAAAAACAAAATTTTCTATAACATATAAAATATTTATCTAAAAATATAAGACTTTATAAGAATAATAAAATTTTGTAATGAAATAAAAATGAATAGTGCAAAAAAAATAATCAATTACCGGTAATAATAAAAATACGATAAAAAGGTTATAACTGTAACTTTTATAACCCGAAAAATTATATAACTGATATATGTAGAAATATTATGAAATTACGAGTCTAACGGTACTATTGGTATTTTTTATATCTCGAGCCCGGGGACACGCTTTTCGAAGTCTGTATCCGAAATAGGTAAAAAATTTACCAATCTGATATTTTTAAACAAACTCATATTACTATGAGCTATTCTACATATTTAAACTACATCTCGGCCTCTAGGGTTAGGGGCACTAGATTGCCGGACTTAATTATTGTATTTCGCTTAGGGTTTCCGAGTGATTTTCCGGCTTAGATCTTTGCCAATTTGGAAACTGACATTTATGTTTATACAACATATTTAATTTGAGAAATTTATTTTAAATTTTATTTTTGTAAATATTTAATATCTCTTAATGTTTTCGGAATTCTTGAATTGAGTTATTTCCGAAGTCAATCATTATTTACTTTTTAATAGTTTGTTTTTGGCTTTATATTACCCGATTTTATAAGTCGAAGTTAAATATGGAATTTTTCGTACGTCGTGATTTTGAATTTGAAGACCACTGTATTCTTATTTTATTTTTAAAGATTTCATTTTCTCAAGATTAAGAAGTTTCTGAATTCGTTCGTGTTTTTGGACTAGTTGAAATTCGTTTTAATTTGGAGTGATTTTTAGGGTTTATTTTCGAAGTTCATCTTGAAATTATTTACTGAAATTTTCCGGGGCTTACAATAGGAAAAACCCTAGGCTAAAGTTAATGCTAAATGTGTGTGTGTGTGTGTGTGTGTGTGTGTGTGTTTGTGTGTGTTTGTGTGTGTGTGCGTTTTAAGGTAAAATTATCAGATAAGTTTGTAAATATAAGAAAGGACTTAGGATTTGTTTCACCAAAACCTTATCATGTGATTTCTTAATGAACTCAAAGAGTTGTTTGCTGAGTATGTTTACATTGTCAAATTCATTAAGGTTGATTAAAACCTCTTTCAAGGTCAAAAACTCTGAATATAGATCAGACTACCGAAATCTCTTCACAAGTTGATGGTGATCAGATTAAAAATCCAATATCTATCCTATCATATGATCACTCTAAATGAATACCATACCAATCATAATATAGTATAGCAATAATATCGAGTATCGTTCCTTAAAGATCTCTTTCAATTACTAATAATCCTTATTCCTATTATATAATATAAAAACATCAATGATTTCAATTATTACTATTAACAAATCAATATCAATATAAATATTCAAGATTCAAGATTACTTTTCTTAAAATATCATATTCACAACTTACACTAACCCTTTGAATTACCACCACTTATTCTGTAACTTTAATCCTAAAAAAATAATTTTAATTCATAGATTACTCATCTAAACCACAAGATTCCTAATTTAATTTAATATCTTTCTCAAGACTATTAAACCCTAACCCTAGATTAGTCTATTGAAGTCTCTTCCAATTAATAACAATCTAGAAATCGAATTAAAAGAATAATGAATCCCTTTTTAGAAATAAAATCTAATTCTAGAGTTTAATTCTAATACAAAAGAATTATGGTATCATATCTCTAGGTGTACATGCAACTCTCTTCATATATGTAAGATTTATTCACATAAGTAATTTCTCAATCAACCTATATGAAGTTCAATAATTAAATCAATACATCAATAATATCAATTTAATAATAATAACAAATAGATGAATCCAGGAAAAGCAAATCTATCATTGAAAACTAATAAATCCTAGTTACATAATAAAGTAGAGTTCTTCTAAAGCTAAAATAATAATTCTCTACTCTTTCATAGTTATTACAATCAAGCACTAAGCGTAATAAAACTCTTTATCTTAAAAAACCTCTCCCTCTCTTTTTTATAGCATAGATGAACCACTTATTTATAGGACAAAAGTGGAATCTCTTCAAATCTCTTTATCTTTATATGTCTACTCTAAGAAATACTCCTTTTCCATGTGTGACTCATATCTTCGTCATATCTTTTTCAATAGATATGCTTTTAGCTGAGAACTTCTTTAAATCTTTTCAAATCTTTAATCTCATAAATCTGAACTTTCTTCCTTTATATATGGCCCTTGTAAATTTTGTTATCCTTATCAATGTCACGCCCCAAGGTGTGCCCTACACGTGACAGTCCACCATACTCAACATTTAAACTCAAGTGAGATAACCTTAGTCTTTCCATGAGTTTGAACATTGGGTGTAAGGCTCACTCTCAACATACATAGACCATACTTTGCTTCGTAGTAGCTTAAGAGACATACTTAGCAGCAATAATGTAAATCATGACCGTCTTACAGAGAATTATTCTATTACATGAACTAGGGGGCATACCCCTGATAATAATGCTAAGAATTCTCAAGCTCACACAATTCCTTGTATTATCCTTCAAACATTGGTTCCAGAGAACCGGATTAGAAGTCCATTTCTACTTTTAGGTCCTGGCCTTAACAAAAGCTCCTCAACCTCTAAGAGCTGTACCTGATGTCCTCGGGTCCTCGAAAATAGCCAAAGGTATTCATACTGTAACAGGAAACTATTGGGGTATAAGCTACACTAGCTTAGTGAGTGAAAACTTCCATATCACAATTAAGGTAATTAATTCAAACAAGTGATTATTCAAGCAAATGGTATGCATCTGACAAATGAGTTCAACAAATATATGACCAGCCGAAAATCATATGTGGATGGACTTACGCCCTCCATCCCGGGTTAGCAGATTAACGAATCTTGCGGTATGATGCCATTTAAGCTCACGGTCAACTGAACAATAATTCGTTTTATAGATCACGATTAACCAACAATTTCGTTTTATGGGTCATGAAAAACCAACCAATGCTAATGCTCCATCCCCGTCGTGATATGAATGAGTCCAATTATAATTGAGGTCCAATATAGATTAATCCAATTCTTTTAGATGACCAACAATTATTTCGCAGACAATCAATATGAATTCTAGCTAAACAAACAACAGCTTAGCACCCGGTTTCGATATTTCTTAAGTTCAATTTCACATATCAAATACAACAAGTATATAATTCCCATATACCCCATCATGCATAATCATTTTTATCTTTGCCTAAACAACTAATGCAACTATCATTACAATCACAAGCAATAATTGAGAACGGAAGTAATACTCACTCGGCCATGGTACACCGGTCTCTTAATAACGGTAGTCAGGTGATAGGGTATCATCGTGCTCGGGATCACCTACCAAATAAGAATAGCCTAATAAGAATCTCATCACTTCACTAATTCGAGCTATGCATCTAAACTACTCAAAATCATGATTCTCACTATTTGCGGAATTTCCAACTTAAAACGGCCATAACTTAGTCGTTTTAACTCGGAATTTCGCAAATTTTACATTGATTTCTATCTACTTCGAAAGATCTATCTATTTCTAATATTATTTTCAAGTTTTTAAGACATTAAGGTCATGGAACAGAGGGATCAGATTTGTACCGTATCGTTTCCATTTCAGAAAAATTGTTTCGCATTTAGTAAAAATGCTTCTAGTTGATAACTCATGCATAGATGGAATATGAATGAATTCCTAGTATGAATGTCATGTAATGAGTTCAATATATGCATGATCTTGATGATTTTATGATGATGAACTCTTATGAACTCCTAATTATTATAAAACTCCATAATAGTTACTTATAAAAAGCTATTCTTTCCAACTTTACATTTCCTAGGGTTTTTAGGATTTATTCTTGGAATTTACTTGTTATCTAAATAAAAATGAATTCTCAATATATATACTAATCATGACCTTCATTTATGCATAGAAATTCACATTTTTCATTTGGCAAATACGTTTTTAAATAAGCTTTTCACAAAAATTCGAATTTTGGAAATTTCCTCTTCTTGCATTTTCGTTATGAGAAAACTTGTTTAATGCATCAAAAATTGAAGCTTCATTATATCTATTGTCTAAGGACTTCATTTGACTCATAAAACATGCAATCTAAGCTTGGATACTAGGTGTTTATGTAGGCATTATTCCAAAATACGAATTTAACAAACTAACCACTAACTCAAAATTTTTCATTCCAACTCCACTACTTGTTTTACATTTTACTCATGCTTAAACTCATCTAGACTTATGAAAATCATTCCTTAAGGGTATCTATTACATATACCTTCCATTTTTTTATGAAAAATATGAGTTTTAAAGTGGTTTTGGTGGTTTTTAGAGTAGGGTTCCAAAATCATCCGATTTTTCAACTAAGCATTTCTAACAAAATATTTTTTTTTCCAAGTTTCTTGTCTTTTATACATGAAGATTCTACCATCTAACATATCTATACATAGGCAAGGCTACATTTTTATGATCATCAATGCATGAAAATCAAAATAACCATATGAACATAAGTGTAGATGAAGGTATGATGTCTAAACACTAGATCTACCAATATAATGCATATCATGAGTTTCATGGCATGAACATAAATTTCTATGCATGATTCCTACTTTAACATGCATGAACATCACATTATCTCATCAAAAACTTTTAAACTCTAGATCCATTTCTTTGTGATGGCTTGATATTCTTGTATAAAGTGTTTTCATGTCCCTAGCATGTGCTCATTGGGATTAAATGTGAAAAACACACACGAATAGCTTTGCCATTGCAAGATAATGTGTAATAAGATTTAGAATATCACCTAATGAAGATTTGAAGATGAAAAGAAGAGGAAATGAGTTGTGTGTGTGAGTGTAAGAGAGGAGGGGGGGGGGGGGGGAAGGGGAGTTCACGGCAAGATAAGAGGGAAGAGGAGAGGGTTTTCACTTTTGTAAAATTTGTAGAGTGAAATGAGGAGAGAAGAGAAAAAGGAGCTTATATATCAATGAATTAGGGTTTTAGTTAAATAAAAAGAGTAAAAATAAAACAATTTGAGAGGGAAATGAAGGGAGGAGGGGGGGCGCCGGCCATGGGGGGGGTGGAGTGTGTGTGTGTGAGTTGAAATTTGATAAATTTGTAATCTATGTAATTAAAATGTAATAAATATAACAATTGTTTAGGAAACAAAATTTCTTGGAAAAGAAAATTGTAATTAGTTGTAAGGATGTAAGAATAGGATATGGGTAGTGTGTAGTGTAGGTTGTACTTGTGAATAGTAGACAAGACATCTACTTTACCGGTTGTAGAGAAAACGCAGGAAAAAGGCTATAACTGTAATTTTTATAACCCGAAAAATTATAAAATTGATATTTTTGAAATCCTTATAAGATTTCGGTTCTAATGAATATTCTGGAATATTTTTCTGAGTTTGTGGTCCCGGGCAATTTTTTCCGTAATTGAGCTCGGGAAGGCTCGGAATTAAAATTCCCGAATTTAAAACTTTCTAAAGTTTAAAATATACTCTAAAATAATAATTCATATTCATTTACTTTATAAAACTTCTTTTGTTATGGAACCGAAGGAAAGCCGGATCTAGGGTTTCTAAGCTCCTCTCACCAAGCTTGAACCAGACCAATATAGGGTTTCGTTCTTCGGTTTCCGAAGTTTATCCGATCACTAAGAGAACTAGGATATACATTATAAGAATGATAATAAAATTTGGGTAATGAATAATAGTAAATCGTACTGAAAGACTCACTAATTACCGATAGTAATGAAATACAATTAAATTTGCAGAAATCAGATAATTCTAGCCATTTGAAAATTTGTAAAACTAATAATTTAGAGATCCCTATAGAAATATGAGTCTAACGGCATTAACAATATATTTTTAACATTTCGAATCCCCGGGCGCGCTTTTCGAAGTCGGCACCTGACCGGATTGGAATAGGTCAAAACTCGCTGATCTCGTCCTTTAGAGCATCCTAGGCTTAATATGAACAAACTATACCTTTTCCTCTTATTCTAACTCCTTGGTTTAGGAACACGGAATTGCCGGATCTCGACTACGGAGCTTCTTAGGAGTTTCAGGGACTTAGGTTTCCCGGTTGACTTTCCGGTTTATACCTTTGCTAACTTGGAAACTGATATTTTATACTTATACGACATATCTGATTGGTGAGATTTATTTTAGGGTCAATTTTCATAAGTAATTAATATCTCACAACATTCTTGGAATTCTTTGGGTGGAGTTTTATTCCCGAAGGTTAATCATTATTTGCTTCTTAACAATTTGTTTTAGGGGCTCTATTTTACCCGAATTTATAAGTTGCAGTTAAATATAAAATTTGTCGTACGTAGAGGTTTTAGAATGGAAGTATATTGAGTTGCTATTTTATTTATGAGGTTTCTTATTTTTCTCACGATTCAGAAATTTCTGGATTCTTTCGAAATTTTGGACTTATCGAAGTTCAGTTTTAATTCGGAGTGACTTTTTGGGTTTTATTTTCAAAGTTCATCTTTAGAATTATTTACTGAAATATTCCAAGGCTTACAATCAAAATAGGACATTATCTCTTTATTTCTACTTTTCAACATACTATAATGAAGTATAGAACATATATTGACCATATCTTTTGAAATAAGTTTAGATAAGGATGAAAAAATACATCTCTGTTTTTTACGCGAATCTCAACATAAGCTTGTGTTACCATTCGTATACTCTGGAAAATTGCACTTTTTACACTAAAAAACAACTTCTATACGAACCCGAAGACGAATTGTGTTCTCTCTCATGTGACAAAAGAATACCCTTCTGTTCCTCATACGAATCTTTGCATTACTTATGTTGACTTTTATGTACTATATTTTGTTTCCTACACAAGCTAGCTCGTATACTCTCTTGTGTAGAACTATAATTTTCCAAATTCCTTCTTCTTGAATAAAACTTGCTCTAAATCATCTAAATCCCTTCCTTTATGCTTAAATCATCTTCTAAAACCTAAAATCAACAATTAAACTAATTAAGTGTCATTTTCACATAATTATTCATAAAAATCATCACTAAAGCTCAAAATATCCTTCTAAATAAAGTTGAAATTACAACTTATCATAAGCTATTAGTAATTTATATCCACATAAAGATTAAGAATCATTTGATTAAAAACCCATTTTAAGGAATTTTCAAACCAAGTGACAAAAAGTTTTGCCATTCATCTCTCAAGGTGATTATGAGCAACTTCATTAGCAACCTAGATCTATTCAAAAGAATGATTTTTTAATCTATTCAGTTAAAATCAAATATAGATCTAAAAAGTGTACCACACAATTAGACCTATTAAATTAAGTTTGAGCTACCAATTATAAATACACAGTCAATATTCAATTAAATACATTTGAAATCACATGAATCAGATTTTGGATTCACAAACCCTAAGCTAAGATAATTAATCCTCTATAAATGTAAACATTAAGCATGGATTCAAGAGGAACAATATGAAAATAGATATAAATGTCATAGATCAAGCACATAAGGGCATTGTAAAAAACAAACTTCGAGTTTAAAAATGAATTTACCTAGAAAACTCAAAATTCCTTGCACAAAAAAAAAAAAAGAATTTCTCTTACTAAGAATTCTCTCACTACTCTATTACAAGTTAGCAAAATTTGTTACATTTGGTATACTCTCTATTGCACGTTTATGCATTTTATTTATAGGTGACAAGTACAAAAATCACAAAGATATTATTCGCTAACATGACATATTCTTTATAACGAAATTTATCCTTATTTTTACTCGAATTTGTGAGTTAGCTCATTCGTGATAGGGTCACTTTTCAGGTTTGATGGTAGGCTCAAAGGTTGGCCATGATCTAAGCTGTGTCATCTTCATCAGAGTCGCAATTTTGGGTTCAGCTTCAACCGTGAGTACAAATGTAGGCACAATTGAAACTGTATTATGAATCTCAGGGCATGATCGTCTCAATGTATACCGTGGGTCATACCAAGGCACAATTGGAAACTTTGTTTTGTTTTGCATTGTCTTATTGCTCTTGGTTAGCATTTTTGGCAACCTCGTTGAGTTATATCTTCAAACTTTGTTGCTATTTTGCTCTAATCTTGACTCAAATCACTTTATTCATTATTTTTATGATCGTTGAAGCTGAAAAAAAAAAACATCATTTTCACAATAATAGCAGAGAATTATAGGATTTTATCTAATAATATAGCAATTAAGGCATAAATTCCTATGAATGGAATAGAGTCTAAAAGACTTATCAAAAAAACCTACTGACCCAAATGACGGTATAACTCAAGAACCTGATGCTAATCCTAAAGTTACTAAGCATAAAATGCCAATACTTAAGGATACTAACCAACCTGCTGGTGCTCAACCTAACAATATTGAGATTTTACACGTGTGTAAGAAAATACTACATAAGTCAATCATTCGATGTAAAAGATCACGAGACAATTCCATCAATTCATGGTGATAATTTCCTAATACCTGCTTGGTATAGCTACAATTGCTACAGCATAATAAGGCACGACTCCATCAACCTTTACTATTGTTGCACAACAACATGCACCTCAGGAACCTTAGGCTCCTCAAGCACCTTAACTTGCAAACCTTCTTATTGCTCCTAAACGGGATCCTACTAGAGTTAGAAAGCAAGTCCCTCCATTGGAACTCATACTTACATAATCGTCTACATCTTAAGCAAGGAACATAGGAATTCAACTCGGACGATCCTCATCCTCCTAGCCTGCACCACATGTTGAACTCAGAGGACCCTCATCATCACAAAATATGGTTTGTTGGTCTAGCATGTATTGAAACACGAAGTGAAATTTTCAAAAAATTACAAAATGATGCTAATAAGTTCTGTTTAACTTCGATCACACAACTACCATTTAGGCAAGTGCACCTATACAAGTAGCAAAGAAAATATTAGGCCATATTCTTTGGGAATAGTTAGCATTTACGTTACTCACTTCTAATCTATCATCTAGCCAACGAAAAGTTCTTCAAAACATTATGAACAGGAAACACACTAAGCTAAAGTTAATTTGAATTATATACACATTTTCAGGGCAAATTTATAAAATAATTCTATTAACTTTACCAAGTCCTTATCGTGTAATTTCTTAGCAAACTTAATGAGTTGTTTATTGGCTATACTTCTATTGTCGAATTCACTAAGGTAAGTTAAAGCTCATCTTAAGGTCAAGAATTATAGATCTAAATTATATCATCGAAATCTCTTTACAAGCTATTAGCAACCTAGATCTGCATAAAGATTTAATAATCCTTCGATTAAAACTCAATTTAATGAATTTAAAATTAATTGATAAATTATATCATCGAAATCTCTAGGTGATTATAAGTAACTTTATTAATAGCCTATATCTATTCAAAAGAATGATTTCTCAATCTAT
Source organism: Combretum micranthum (assembly GCA_024138025.1). Lineage (NCBI taxonomy): Eukaryota > Viridiplantae > Streptophyta > Magnoliopsida > Myrtales > Combretaceae > Combretum > Combretum micranthum. The sequence continues at coordinate 88,944 of JAMXBD010001762.1, forward strand.
TTGATTGAAATCAGATTCAAATCTACATGGTGCATTAACATAAACTCACAAATTAAGGTTCGAGCTACTAATTATATGTACCTAGTCAATATTCAATTAAAGTATGTTGAAATCACATGAATTAGCTCTTGGATTCACAAACCCTAAGATAAAATGATTATCTCTCCATGGATATGAACATTAAACATAGATTCAAGAGAAACAATATGAAATAAAGATGGATATTACTGATTAAGCACAAAAATCTTACAAAAATAAACATCGGGTTAAAGTGGATTTACCTTAGAAAACTTAAATTCTTTGCAAAAGAAAAGTTTCCGTGACTAGAAATTCTCACTCTACTTTATTCTACATCAGAAACATATTACATATGATACAATACTGTTATAATGTCTGTGCACGTTTATTTATAGGTGTTAGACATAGAAATCACGAAAATTTTATTCGCTGATGTGGTAGATTCTTTTTAACAAACTTTGCACTAATCTTCACTTGAGTTATTTCAGGATTGGGTTACTTTTTGCAGTTAAGATCGTGGTCTTGAAAGTTAGCTACGGTAAAAGCTGTACCTTTCTTATCAAGAGGCACGATTTGTCTCAACTTGAACCACAGGTATAATCATGGTCACGATTTAAGGCATGATTCACACTTTTCTCGTATTCTTGCCCTCGGTTTGTTGCTCGAAGGTGTGGTTTGATTCTGTCTTCAAAAAGCTTCGTTGTTTTGCTCTAATTCTGGTTTAAATCACTTTTTTAATAGCACTAATTTAAAAGAATATCTAATAAAAGATCGGATAAAGCATGAATTCATATAAATTGAATAGATTATAAATAATTTATCAAATTTCTCCACCCTTAAGCTTTTACTTGTCCTCGAGCAAATCATCATGTGTAAACCAAACAGCAAAGCTTGTTGAAAGGGAAAAATAAATCATAAATGGAATTTCGACCAAATCGAACTTGAAGTTTTTATTCATTTTAGCCCAACTACCCAGTAAATTCAACATTCTATAGAACAAATAACTCGATACAATCTTACCAGATTATGTGCTAAAGTTACTTTTGCTAGAATCATTAAACTTATCCAAGTAAATCAATCTTTACCCTCATTGTTTAAGTTAGAATCTAACGTAAAAATTATTCAAAAGATCAAACAAAGTAAGAAAGACTCAATCAATTATATTCCCTTATATTTATAAGTATGTAGTCTCTTAGTTATCTCTCTAAGCATTACACTTAAAAGTGAAGGCATATACATCGGCTCATCTCCTAAATCACTTCCCTTATCTATGCTTTCAATCATTGTTCCATTCCTTTTTCTCTTTCTTTGATATAGCTTAACCGACAAGGGGCTGAATCATTACTCTTCTGAGGGACCTAGACTCACCTATATTAGCTAGCTCTTTTTAAGCACTTTTCAATTTCATTTGATTTGATTAGTTATTAACAAATGAGTCAAGCTTTGCTCTTCTGAGGAGCTAAGACTTGCTCATACAAACAACTATTTTCTTTTCCTTGGTTTTATGATTTAATTAATAAAGGAATCAAGCCTTATCTCTTGAAGGACCAAGTCCTGCTCATATGAACTGAACATATTTTCCTTTCTCTCATGGCTTTTTTAAAATTGATAGAGGGGTCAAGAAATTACTCTTTTGAAGGACCAACCCTTGCTCGTGTCAATCCTAAGCTCGTGATCATTTTGATTTTGATTTTGATTTAGATATAGCACAAGAAAAAATCATCAAGTTAAGAGTTTCATTTGAACCTTCACTAGAGATTACAAGGCTCTCAAAATGTCTAATTGGAAAGTATACAGATCATTTAAACTTTTAATAATTAATTAAGTAGCCTCATTAGGGACCTTAAGTTAATGCTAGCTCTAAATTCTCAAATTCAATAACAAGTAAAACTACACTTTGATGTCATAGAATGATTTTGACAAAGTAAAGCCAACTCATAAGTAAGATGATGTTGTTCAATACTAAGCTCAATTGAGTTACTTGATGATTTCATCTTAATATTCGAAAAAATTTGGCTAAATTTAACAATTTCATTATTTTCCTATGATTGTGGAAAAATTGATCAATGGAGTGCATTCACTTATTTAAAATTTTTTTATAACCCTTATTTAATCTTGCTTATATTTCCCTTACACTTAAAACATATTCTCAATGTTTAAAACACGATGAAACAATTTGGGAAAATCAGCAAATGAAAGTGCAAAGTATCTTGCTTCTGAACCTTGATTAAAGCTGTTTAAAGCTAAAGAAAACATGGCAATGACAATATAGAAATCGCGGGCTCGGTTAGAGTTGTGACCAAATTTTCTAAGTTATTTGTATACTGTGGCCTAAACTATATCAAACACAAATTAAGTTTATGGATTAATACCTAAGGTGCAATTCAGTGTTGTAGCAACACTGGCTTATTTATTTACAAAGTACCCTATACTAAAAGATTTGTCTTACCACCAAAGAATATCGTTATTTTACAAAGAATAAAGAATTAAGGTGTTAAAAAAAATCAAAAAAAACGAATAACGAATAAAAGAATTTTAGCTACTAAGTTGAGAACTAAATCAGACTTTGACCTAAGAATGAATTCATCTCAGTTTTAAGTTATTGTACAAATTAATTTGAAGTTAGGAGTTTTAGTGTTCATATCCTAGCCAATATCGCTAAGTCCTACTTTCTTCTCTCCTTTTGCCTCTAGGTGCTCTATCAACTCTCAAATCTCCTCCTCTTCCTTTTCCTCTTCCTCTTCCTCTTCAAGAACCGTAGGCCCTAGGACATTTAAGTTAGTGCCACTATGTACTATCGCATTGTTTTGTATTCTTTCCATAGTAGTAGCTGTCACGCCCCGAAGGGTACCCTAAATGTGGCAGTCCGCCGTACACAATATTAAAGCCTAGGAATGACCGCCTCAGTCATGCGAAGGCTTCCATACTATGTACAAGGCGTCTTACACATGGAGGAGACACATCGAAGTAGTACATTTTATATTGATACAACTGGAGTAATAATGTAAAGAAATACAATTTACTATACTTCAATTACAAATCATCCACAGATTTCCCTATACAAACTATTACAAGTCAATTAAAAAAACCTAGCTAATATCTTCAAGTATTCTTACTTCTTGCCGGAATCCCGAAGTCATACTTAGCTCCAACCATCTCAGTCCCCACGTAGCATTCTTGAGATAACCTATTTTTTAAACATCTATTGGGGTATAAGCTATACTAGCTTAGTGAGAATTCTCTTAATTTCGAACCATAACAAGCAAGTTATAAATCATTCATATGCTATGCATGAACAAACACATGAACAGACAATTATGTATGGGTATCTGAAATCCATACACAGAATGGATTTACACCCTCCGTATCAAGGGTTAGGAATGGTATTAAAAGTCTACACGACTGCTGCTAGTCCTCGAAGCCCCTCAGGCTCATAGCACTCGATTCGGCTAGGCTCACACATGGAATGCATCCCCGATGTGCCTTAGTCTCCAATGAATGAGCTCTGACACCAGGTCTCATTATCCAAACGAGTCCTCGGACTATGCCAATCGACCTGCGTAGGAGTAGCACGCGACCAAATGCAATATGTTCGATGTGATGCATGACCAATTTGTTTTTGATGTCAAATTATTCATATATTCTTTAGAGTGACCAACCAATATCATACACATAAACAGAAATAATATGAACAGTGCAGTTATCCAATCAAATCATGGTTTCGATATGCTTTAGTATTCTTTAGCATACATACATCACAGTCTTATCATCTATCCCATCCCCATTCATATCGGTTTTTATCTTATTCCTATAATTCTAATGCAACTAGCTACAAGCACAAATAAGATAACAAAATAAGAAGAAAACTCACTTGGCCATTGGATCACCGGTCTCTTAGTAAAAGTAATCCGATGGTGGGGAATCGTCGATTTCGAGGTCACCTAAAAAAGAAGAAATAACCTAATAGGTATTTCATCACTTAACAATCCAAACTATTTAACAAAACTAGAAAATTCGTAATTCTCGTCCTACACGGGAATTCCAACTTAAAACGGCCATAACTTGGTCATTTTAACTCGGAATTTAATAAATTATATCGATTTCTATTGCTTCAAAAGATCTATCTAATTCTAATATCATAATTAAGTTTTGAAAACTTTGAAGCTTTGAAGATGACCAGATCAGATCAGTAGCAAAAACAATTTTTGAAAATTAATTTTGTGAAAGTTCATGAAGTTTCTACTATTCAAAGCAAGTATTCATGCAATATTAACAAGTTACTATCATAAATAATATGTCATAAGATATGTATCTACATGTTCTTGATGATATTGAATAAAAGAAATTTTTAGAAAACTTTTTCTTTGTAAGACTTTATGAAAAATCAACTTATAAAGGCTAGTCTTGTATTCTTGACAATCCCACTCGATTTTAGAAAAATTTCTTGATAAAACTTATTTATTCTTGTTAAAATTAAGCCTTCATTATGTATATTCCCTAAGACCTTTGTTTTTCAATAAAAATTTCCATTTTACACTTTGTAAACATGTTTTTAAATATGGTTCATCCCAAAATCCGAATTTTGTAAAAATTATTTTTAGTGGTGATTCCTTTAAGTAAAAATCATTTGATACTTAGAAAATTAGGGCTCAACCATACCTAGTCACTAAGGACTTCATTTCTTTAATAAAACTTTCATTTTGAGTTTAAAAAATAGGGATTTTCATACCATTACTCTATTATTACGAATTTCTTAAAATGACAAATAACTCAAATTTTCCTACTTTATTTCTACTCCTTGTTCTACATATTTTTCTTAGCAAATCCCATCTTTACTTATAAAAATCTTTATTTGATGATATCTATGACCTATACTCTTCATTTTTCATATAAAACACAAGTTTTGAAGTTGATAAAAGGGTTTTTAAGGCATGGTTTTGAAACCATCCGAATTTCACAAAGTTAGGATAAACTCAAATTTTATATTTTGTAATCTCTTCCTATTTTGAAAATCTCTATTAGTAGATCTACCATTTACTTACCAAAAACATCTTCTATTGGTATCTATTCCATAAGTTTTTTATTTTTTAAACAAATCATTCATTTGGTGTTGAAAAATGGTTTTCAAAATTGGTCTTGGTTGAGATCCGAATTTACAAAATTTGTCTTTTGAACATATCTTTTGATAAAATCCATCTAAACTTATGAAAAATCATCGCTCCATATCTTGAATAAAAACTTCATTTTTAAGTTGGAAAACACGTTTTTAAACTATGCCTTGGCTTAAATCCGAAAATAGAGTTTTGTTATGAAAAATCATCTTTGAACCATATAAAATGAAGTCTTGATGATATATATACATGAAGCCTTCATTATCTCAAGTAAAAATTTTATTTTAACACTTGGAAAATGGTTTTTAAAAATGGGTCTTGCCTAGATACGAATTTCACCATTTTTGTTTAAGTTCAAAGCCAAGATCTACACTTTCTATGATAATAAATATAAAGAAATTCATGGTAGTAAACTATAAACTCATAGATCTAAACTTTACTCATCAAGATCATTCATTTATAATATCTATTCTCTAAACTCTTCATTTTAAATGAAAAATACATATTTGAAGTTGAAAAATAGCTTCTCTAAATATGGTTCCTTTTTTATCCGAATTTTCAAAAATGATTTTTGTTGAAAATAAAATAGATCTTGAGCTTTCTAAAACTTTCTACTATCATCATGCTACTACAAGTTATTTATGAACATAAAACAAAAGTCTAATACATTTATGAACTCAAAACACTAGATCTAGTTTACTATACTAGTTATAAATGCATGAACACTATGATGGTTATGTGAATAATGAATATATGCACAAATCATTAACAATAACAACATAACTTGAAAATAAAACAAGATAATAGCAAAATAACTTCAAATAACAAGATCTATAACATTGTGATGGTAAGAATTTCATGTTAAAGTGTTTCCACATTCCTAGCTTGAAGCTCATCGGGATTTTGTGTGGAATCGCACATGAATGAACTTGCCATTACACGTTTAAAGATCATAAAGTATAGATCTATAACCTTTTGGATGTTTGGAACAAGAAGCTTGAAGGAAAATATGTGAGTGTGTGTGTGTATGTGGGTTATGGTTTGGCAAAGGAACATGAGAGAGTTTTTGCAAGAATTTTCTAAAGAGAGAATAAAGAAAGAAAGAAAGTGGAAAGAGGTTAGTATAAAGAGGTATATATAGAGAAATGGATTAGGGTTTACTTTGTTTAAACAAAAGAAAATAAAACAAATTAGAGAGAGGGAAAGAGGGAGAGGGTAGCACCGGAAGATTCAAAAATTAATTAAGTAATTTAAGTAATAACGTTATATTGGAAAAGTAAATTGTAAGGAAAATGATGAAATTGTACGAATAGGGTGTAAGAATGTAAGAAATAGGTTATGCGTAGTTGTACTTATGAATAGTGTAGAAGAATCAAAAAGTAGATTAGACATTTAAAGTACCGGCCCGGTAGCAATGAAAATACGGTAAAAATGTTATAACTGTAATTTTTATAACCCAAAAATTATATAACTGTATATTGAAAATCTTATGAAATTACGAGTCTAACGATACTAATATCATATATTTAATATTTCGAGCCACGAGGGCACGTTTTCGAAGTTTGTACCCGATCGGGTTCAAAATAGATCGAAAATTTGCTAATCTTATCTTTTAAAGCATCCTAGTATTATTACGAACCATAGTACACCTTTTACTCATATTCCAACTCCTTGGTTTAATAATACGGAATTATCGGATCTAAACTACTAGGGTTTCCTGGGAATTGTTGACTTAGGTTTTTCAGTTGACTTTCTGGTTTAGGGTTTGAACTTGATATTACCCTAAAAATTAGGGTTTTACATGGACTACTATATTCCACTTAGGGTTCCCGAGTGATTTTCCGGTTTAGATCTTTGCCAATTTGGAAACTGAGGGTTTCTGTTTATACATCACATTTAGTTTGAGAGAATTTATTTTAAATTTTATTTTTGCAAGTATTTAATATCTCTTAACATTTTCAGAATTCTTGAATTGGGTTTTATTTCCGAAGGTTTATCGTTATTTACTTTTTAATAATTTGTTTTTGGGTTCTATATTACCTGATTTTACGAGTCAAAGTATATATAGAATTTGTAGTACTTAGTGGTTTTGAATTTGAAGACTGTTAAGTTCTCATTTTATTTTTGAGGAATCTCATTTTCTGAAGATTAAGAAATTTCTGGATTCGTTCGTGATTTAGGATTAGTTGAAGTTTGGTTTTAATTTGGAGTCATTTTTAGAGTTTATTTTGGAATTATTTACTGGAATTTTTCGATGCTTACAGTAAGCCTACTGTCACACCCCAAAAGATATCCTAAACGTAGCAGTCTACTGCACATAATATAAAAGCTAGAGAATGACTACCTTAGTTTTGCAAAAGCTTCGATATCATGTGGAAGGCGTACTATCATGACAATAGGGGACACCGGCAGAGTTATGAAATTTAAGGAGATATTATGACAAAGCATGCAAATAATTCTTAAAACATTCAAATGATATTAGAAAATGGTCTCCTTAAAAAGTCAAAGGGGCATTACCCCATCGAAGTCTTAATATTACATAATCCACTAAATAATAATCTTGATTCTAGAAGTAAATCTAAAGAATCTATTTAAAAGAGATTGTTGTGGTAGTCTATGTTCCAAAATCTTCTTGTAAACTTCTTTCAAAAAACTCTCCAGGATCGCAATAAGTCTTAACTGAGAATTGTATCCTCTAGGTTCCAACCACAAGCAAGTCTACGAAATAAAAAATTTATTGGGGTATAAGCAACACTCGCTTAGTGAGAATGTTCCTATAATGATGTACTTATACAACTAAAAATCAAGCAAGTTATTGTTAAGTAAGTATATTAAATGTAACATCCATATGAGCAAACAAACACATATGAGTAACTGGAAATCATATGTTGAATGAAATTACACCCTCCATTTGGGGTTAGGGATGTTACAGGCCCATACGATCATCATAAAGTTTTATAAATTTTCAAGCTCCTACATACCACATATTTTTGTAGATTTTTTGGTTTCTACTTGCCACCACTACTATTCTCTCATCCCACGTGATATTGAATACTACTTGATTGTCTAGAAATCTGCACAAATAACTCTTGTATCAAGCTAGCACCTAATGCCTTTGCTTACAACAATAGACCCTACACACTCTCATCATCAACAATGAGTACAAGCATATAAAGTCCACTTGGCATATAGTAGGGATGTCTGCATATTATTTCAATGCCTCCAATGCTTGAATCCATACTATTGCTTGCACATATCCTGTTAATAAACCATTGAAATTGACATTTGTCCTCATCCAAACTTTCTTTAATGAATCCCTGTCATTTTATAACTCATGCGATCCAATCATAATGTTTTTATGGGCATACACCATAAAGTGAACCAAATCTACCATTATAGACCTAGAAAGTCAAAATAACAATAAGATATGAAAATTAATATTAAATGGGTACACAATTTTGCTTTTACTTAAACTTTTCTAAGGTTTCTCAGTCTTTCCCACGCATTACCGCACCTTTATAAAATTTCCATCACTTTCTACTTAGTATTTTATTGAACACTTGGTATGCATAAATAAAAAAACTACTTTAACCATCAAATCTTGACAATGCATCCACATTCACTATAATTAGCACCATCTAAGACATTAACGTGGAAGACCACCAACAAAAGTCACAAAACCTGTCTAATTTAGTGTAAAGGAAAAACCTTGGGTTTTTGCTATGCCCCAAATGGTACCTTAAACGTGACAATCCACTGCATACAATATTAAAGCTTAGGAATGGCATTCCTTAGTCATGTAGAAGCTTTGACACCATATGCAAGGTATACTTTCACAACGATAGGAGACACCAGTGGGAGATATTGTTCAACATAGTAAAAATATAACAATTAAGAAAATACTTAAACATTCGTATTTTTGACTTAGAAGTCAATAGTCTTACAACATCATAGGGGTATTCTCCCGATAATTCTCAAAATATCATAGTCTTACTTTAATTAATAACTATAATCAAAAGATTTTAAAGGAAATACACTCTAAAGTTTTCGAATAGAATTCCCCCAAAAGCTTCCTAAAAGCGTAAGTCCTACCAGGATGATAAGGTGGTCTCGAGTGTAGAAACAATATTCCTACAATATCATAAATCTATTGGAGGATAAGCATAACGAGCTTAGTGAGATATTCCTTACGTAAAAATACTAATAACAAAGCAATCAAACAAGTCCATTTAGCAAGTATATGAAATGCAAAAATCATACGATCAAGCAATATATACGACTATTCGGATCATATGTAGAATGGATTTGTGCTCTCCATTCGAGGTTAAGGAATGCTTTGAATGGGTCCCAATCGACCTCCTTGAAATTTGTGCGCATCTTGGGGTTCCAATCAACCGTATTACTAGTAATCAGGCTTTCCTTATCTAAAGTAATCGATCCGACTCGGCTACCCCATGAGATTGTATTCCTCGAATGTCCTAATTTCTTAAGATGTAGCTAGGCAGCTTACATTTTCGGTCCCACACTGAGGAGTAGTAGTAAAATGCGAACATGATATTCTAAGTGATATCCATGATTAATTAAGTTATAAGGAATTTCCAATCCGACATTAATTTATTTAAGGTGATTAATCAATATTTACACACACAACAATATACATAAAGACAATTTATATAAATCAACCAACCGAGCTCCATTATACTTATCATTTATTGATCACACATAACGAGTTATATACATAGTTCTCATGATAACCCGCGTACATATCAATTTTTATCTTTTCCTAATATCCAGTACTCTATTCTATAAGCACATACGCGAATACATAAAACATAAAGGAAAACTCAATCGGCCATGGCAATCTCTATTAGTCGAAGTAATCCTCGGGAAAGAGAAGGTCTTCGTCCTTGTCACCTAGACAAATGAAATACCCAAAATGAGTATTTCATCCAAGTTCTACTTAATTTTCTTAATTCCATTTTACCGTATTCGTCAAAATTTGGATTTAATGAAATTTTAACTTAAAATGGTCATAACTTACTCATTTTAACTCGAAATTTCGCATGTTATATGCCATTTTCTACCTTCTCGAAAAGATTTATATATTTCTAAGGTTATTTTTGTCATAAAAAGCCATTTGAGTTTCAAAACAGCATGATGCAAATTTGTTACGAAAATTCCAGCCATTAAAAAAATATTTTTTCAAGTTTTTCATTAATAAAAAATCCCATAGTAAATACGTAGATATTTATATAATTGAAAATCCTTTATATATATATATATATATATAAACTCACATTACATGCATGATCCAAGTGTTATTGCCCAACTATGGTTTTTCATAAAATAATTCCCTTTTTAAATATAGGAATCTACAAGATGAAAACTAAGATTTTTAGTTTATTTCATATGAGTACTATTTATATGTTAACTACCATTCTTACTTCATAGACTTTATAAAAATAAGCTTTTATATTTTGAAAACCTGTTGCTTTAGATTATTCAATGATATTACTTTTCTAAGTGTTTTTCTTAACTAGTGAGTTTATTTTAACTTGACTTAGAAATTTATCTGGTTCTTAGTATTTGTTAGAGTATTGGTATGAGTTCTTTTAGATAAGTTTTTTAAGAAAAAATTGTATAAAAAAGAATTATCAATCATTAAGATTTAATAATAAATTTATTTTATTTTGAAAAAGAGAGTAAAAGAATTGAAGAAGCACGTATCATCAAGAAAGTTCCAAATCTCCATTGATGAGTACAATAAACGAGAGAGAAAACAGAAAAGAAAGAAAGATATCTTGAGAGGAAAATAAAATGATTTTGTTCTTGTCTTGCTGTTTACAGTAACAGTAAACCTATTTATACTTTACAACAAAACTAACAGAGTTAAGAAACTAACAGAAAATATTAATAGACGTCTAAAACAATAGATAAAAAAAATACATATATATCTACATCCCCCCCTCAAGTTAGATCTTGGATAAGACCTAACTTGGAACAAGAAGAAAATAAGGAGGATTCTATAAGAAGTTTCGTAAAAATGTCTGCCGGCTGATCAGTTGAACGAATATGCAATAGATGAAGAAAACCCTTGGCAATTTGATCTCGGGTGAAAAGAATATCTATTTCAATATGTTTGGTTTACCCATGCTAACAAGGATTGTGTGCTATCATGATAGCTAATGTGTTATCACAGTGTAAAGGAATAGGTAAAGAAACAGTAATGCACAGATCATTAAGCACATAAGATACCCAAAGAAGTTCCGTAGTTGCTGCTGCCAAGCATCGGTATTCCGCTTCAGTTAATGAGGTTGAAACAATGGTCTGTTTCTTTGATTTCCAAGAAATAATGGCAGAAACAAGTAAGATACAAAAGCCAGAAGTAGAACGACGATCAAAAAGGCAAGAAGCCCAATCCACATCAGCATATGCAACTAGCTTAAGATCATTGTGAGCAGGGAAAAATAAACCAAAATGTATGGTATGCTTCAAATACCACAGCAAATGAAATAAGGCTGCAAGATGTGTGGAACGTGGAGCCGAAACAAATTAAGAGAGCTTATTAACCGCAAAATATGCGAAATCTGCTTTTGAATTGTGGAATGAGATTGAGAAGCAATACGAACAATCTAATGGACCTCTCATTTATCAATTGCAACAAGAGATTTGCAACATGAAGCAAGGAAATTTTTCTGTGAGTGCTTATTATAATAAGTTAAAGCAATTCTAGGATGAGTTGAGTTCTATGCATGGATATCCAACATATACATGTGCTAGGATAGAGCTTTGTGCATGTTGTGTGATGGATAGAATTGTGGATTATGAGTCAAAATTACATCTAATGCAATTTCTGATGGGTTTAGGCGATCCTTATGAGTATGTTCGTAATCAAATTTTGTCCATGGAACCACTTCCAACTGTAAATCGTGCTTTCTATTTGGTTTAACAAATAGAAGAACAAAGAGAAATCACTTTTATGACCGAGCCTGCTGGTGTAGCCTTTGCAATAGGGAAAATGGTTTTATAATAGGTCTGTTCCAACTACTGACAAGCGAAGAATGAAAGGGAGGTTGAGTTGTAAACATTGTGGAGGTGATGGACATACTATATAAAGTTGTTTTCAACTTGTTGGATATCCGGATTGGTATAAGGGAAGGCGGATGAATAAAGGAAATAAGCATATCACTTCTATTGTTGCCAATGTTGAAAAATCTGGATCTGGTTTGATGGCAAATTCTCCATTCGATACAGTTGCTGATGTATCTTCTTTTGATAAAACTGACAATGTTAGTGCAGATAGTAGGATGTTTCAATCCTTTTGTTAGGAAATGTATTAGTTTTTAAAGCAACAGTAAGCCAATGCTAATGGAGATGGAAGATCAGTAGTGAATTCTATTTATTGTGCAGGTACTATTATTCCTTCTTGTTTAACAGCTGTAAACTTAACTTTTGATTCTTGGATAGTTGATACGAGAGCGACTGATCACATGACACCACACTTACATCTCCTAACCTCTATCATAACCTTAAATAAACCCATTCATGTTCATTTACCTGATGGAACAACAAAAACTATGAACATTGCTGGAACTATTGTGCTGTATCCTAATCTTGTTTTACAAGATGTTTTGTATATACCAGACTTTACCCATAATCTCATGTCTGTTTCTAAAGTCCTAAAAGCTAATAAGCTAACCATAATCTTCAACAATCATGCTTGTCTGTTACAGGACCAAAAAACTAGGTTGATAATTGCGGTTGCTAAAGAGTGTAATGGCTATTATGTTCTTAATTCTTCCTCAGATAAGGCAGTTTCATCTCTTGTAAAACAAGATAATTATGTTCTTTCATGTAATAAAAATGATGTTGCCAGTTTGATACATCAACTATTAGGACACACTTTAGTTTCAAAGCTACGACATTTATCAATGTGTAAATCTTTTTGAATTTGTCTCAGTTCTTTTGTGATACATGTTGTCAAGCAAAAATGCATATTTTACCTTTCAATAATAGTATTAGTAGATCTCCTTATGCTTTTCACCTGTTGCATATTAATCTTTAGGGGCCTTTTAGAATAACTTCTTTAACAGGTGGCGATTATTTTTTAACCATAGTACATGATTTTAGTAGATCAACTTGGACTTATGTTTTAAACAATAAGTTTCAAGTTCCATCCATTTTAGATCAATTTTTTTGCTATGTTAAAAATCATTTTGGGAAAATACCTTATTTTGTTCGAACCGATAATGGTTCAGAGGTTTATGTCTCATGTATCACGGTCCTTGTTTCAAAAACTAGGAATTTTGCATCAACGTTCTACCATCTACACTCCTCAACAAAATGAGAGAGTTGAGCGTAAACATAGACATTTACTTGACACAAGTAGAGCTTTATGTATAATAGCAAATCTCCCAAAACATTTTTAGAGTGAGTGTATTTTAACTTCCACATATCTGATAAATAGAATGCTTATGGTTGTGATGAATTGGAAAACACCATATGAAGTTCTATTTGGAAAACCACCTGATTATAATCAATTGCGTGTCATGGGTTGTCTCTGTTATTCTACTATTCCCTCACCAAAACGAGACAAGTTTGATACTAAGGGTGTTAGATGCATTTTTCTTGGTTATGTACAAGGACAAAAGGGATACAAACTCTTTGATTTGTCAAGTGAAAAAATCATTGTCAGTCAAAATGTTCAATTTTTTGAACATATATTTCCTTTTCGTGATTCAAGTTTGTTTAGTCCTAAACTAGTAGTTGAATATGTTTCTTTTGATGACACAATTCATTTTCCTAATAGTTCTTTGAATCAGCCTCTAGATTCTTCAGCTATTGATGACCTGAATAGAGATTTTGATCAGGTTCAAACATCTACTTCTCCTATTCATGATTCTGATTCTTCCACAAATCCTTGTTTGCGTCGTTCTACTAGGGAACGGAAATTACCTGTTTGGTTAAAGGATTTTGTGCATACAATACATGACACGAATAATGCAGCTGTTTTTTCTCAATCTGTTCCCAGCATCCCTCAATTCACTATCCCTTATCCTCTATTTTTTCTTAAATCTTTCTTTCCTTGTTTTGATGACTATGTGAAATCTCTTGCAAATGTAATGATTGTTTTTGAACCAAGATGTTATACACAAGCTGTTAAAAGTAAAGAATGGGTGCATGCTATGGAACAGGAACTTGATGCATTAGAAAGGAATGATACTTGGGATCTTACTGTGTTACCCCACGGAAAAAAGGCTATTGGATGTAAATGGGTTTATAAAACCAAATATAAACCCGATGGGTCCGTTGATAGATATAAAGCACGATTGGTAGCCAAAGGATATACACAAGTGGAAGGTAGAGACTATCATGATACTTTTTCACCCATTGCCAAATTGGGTACCGTTTGAATTACTTTGGCTGTTGCTAGTGCAAAACATTGGCATTTGCATCAAGTTGACATCAACAATGCTTTTCTTCATGGTTATCGACATGAAGACATCTATATGTAGACACCACAGGGATATACTAAAGCTTCTTCTTCTCAAGTTTGTAAGCTTAAACATTCATTATATGGACTTAAACAAGTGTCAAGGCAATGGAACAATGAGCTAACACAGTTTTTGTTGGGTAAAGGTTTTTTACAATCCAAGAATGATTATTCTCTTTTTGTTAGATCTAATTCACATGGCATTTCGGTAGCTCTGGTTTATGTGGATGATATTTTATTAACTGGTTCTAATGAAGCAGCCATTATTGATTTGAAGCATGACTTAGATGCAGCTTTCACAATTAAGGACTTAGGAGAGGCCAAATTTTTTCTTAGACTTAAATTACATAGAACTCCATCTAGTATTCAAGTTCATCAAAGGAAATACGTTTTGGACATACTTCAATCTGCTGGCATGTTTGCTTGTAATCCTTCGCGAACAATATTGCCTTCCAACATTAAACTTGATCATGAAACAGGGGATTTACTAGATGATTCACAATTTTTCCACACTATTATTGGGCGTTTGCTTTTATTTGAGCATTACACGCTCTGATACCATGAAGAAGAATGTATCATCAAGAAAGCTCCAAATCTCCATTGATGAAGTACAAGAAACGAGAGATAAAACAGAAAAGAAAGAAAAATATCTTGAGAGGAAAATAAAATGATTTTGATTTATTTTGTCTTGCTGTTTACAGTAATAGTAAACCTATTTATACTTTACAACAAAACTAACAGGGTTAAGAAACTAACAGACGTCTAAAACAATAGATTAAAAAAAATACATATATATCTACAAGAATTTTATAAATATGTTTTGGAAAAAGCTTTACATAACATTAACTCTTAAAGTGTATGATAAACTTATTTAAATTTTTGAAAATGATATTGTTTATTATAATCGTAAGTTTTAAATGAACACTTTTATTAAGTGCCAAAGTTTTTTTTTTTTTTTTGGGTAAAGATTTTAGTTTCAATTTTTTTTTAATAAAAGAAAAGAACTCCTTTTATTTAGATAACAATATAGTGATTATGCATGATCATGAGCATATGACTATATTACATAATAAATGAATAATAACTTATATGGAAAATAAGATATGTAAAAAATTAAATAAGCAAAAGAACATGTAAATAAAGTCAAGTATTGGAAGTTTTAGTTTTCATCAAGGCTTTCGGACTGGAGATAGATTAGTCTTGAAAAGAAAAGTAAGAAAATAAAACAAGAAAATCATGGGAGTCTTAGATTAGTGTCAAGGCTCCACGAACTTAGATTATGGATAAGTCCCATATAAAAAAAGAAAAACAAAAAGAAAATTATTTTGATTTGATAAGGATAAGTTTATAACTAGAAAGACTAGTCTTAATAAAATGGCAGGAAATAAATAAACTGCAAGAAATAAATAAATTGCAAGAGCATGAATAAAAAGTTATGTTAGTGAGCTTTTATATTCTAAATATATATATATATATATATATATACCTAATACATATACAAAGTTAGATTAAAGTAATAATAAAACAACAATAGTAATGATATTTGAACATTGTTAAACAAGACATGAACATATTATTATTTTCATAATACCCATGGGTTTAGGAAACATATACTATGATCATGCTATATTAACACAAACATGAAGAAGATATTAAGATTTTACCTAAGGCAAGAAAGAGGATGGTAGAAGAAAGAGGTGTTGATGTTGTATGGAGAGAGTAATGGTATGGAAAGAAGAGACACTTGGAAAGAAATTTTTGGAAAGAGCTTTTGGTAGAGTTTTCTTAAGGTAAGAAAGTGTGGGAAAATAATGAAGGATGGAGGGATATTTATAGAGTTTTGGAGTGAAAATTAGATGTAATTAAATAAAATGAAAAAGAAAACAAAGATAGATAGATAAATGTCGAGCCTGGATTTTCATTTCTTGGTTTAATTTCTTTTAATCCGACTTGTATTAAATTCGAACCTATTTAATACGAACCATCAGCTAGGAATTAAAAGAAACTTGATTTTTGAAAACATTTTGGAGTCACCACCCGATTGAAATAGGAAAAAAATTATAAGTTAAGATTAATGGGTTGATTGATCTTAACTTAGCTACTAGTCTGTGAAAAATTTAATTTTAAAACCAAATTTGTTAAACCAGAAATTTTTGGATTCGAAGGCTACCCTATTAAAATCATATGGTTACCACTTGAAATCTATAAATTAAAATTTTATCCTTTTAATGCTAAAAAATGAATCAAATTTCATGAAATCCTAAATTTACAATTTTGTATACAAATTGATGATAAGATCGATTAATATCTACAATAAACTAATTAATTCAATATTTACAAGATAATGTGATGGAACAAGAAATATTTTTTCAGATTTTACGTCACCTCGGAGGTGCCTATGTACCCACTAATCGGGATCAGTCGTTACGTAGTTCTTTTTTATAAAACTTTAATTTGTTGATTCCTTTTAGCTTTTGAACTCTTTTCGCTATAAATTCCTTAAATTTTATTTCTTTGGTAAAAGTGGATTTTTAGGAGTTATAGATTCTATAAACTATCAATATTATTATATATTTTTTAAAATAGAACTTTCTACATGCCAAAACTCTTCATTTCTATTTTCTATTCTCTTATTTTTTTTATATAGATTATTATTTTTCTTTTATATGAAGATATCTTATTAAAAAAAAACCTATCAACTTTATTATTTTCCTTTTTCTATCTTGTTCCTTTTTTATTATTGAGAAAACTAATAAAAAAAATGAAAGACAAGCAACATACCTAGGCATGGAAAGTATGTAGGGACGGTATGGAATCGAAGGTACGGATTCAAGCCATGCTGACGGGTTCATGTTGCAAGTTAGAGTAAATGTCCGGTGATTGCAATGGTTTGAGATGGCGGGGCTCACGTCGAAGAAACCAAAATTGAGGAATTAGACTCCATTGGCTTTAATTCTATCCGATAGTGACCGTAAGTGATGCTTTGGAAACTCCTAAAGGTGATGGCGGTAGTGGACTTAGGTCGGAGTTGATTCCGACGATTTCAAGTAACTTGAAGCTTCAAGATGTAACTTTAGATTTGAGCTTTTAAAAGTGCTTTTGCCGTTTTTGTATGGAATTCTTCTATTTGTGTTGTTTTTTTTTCCTCTTTGTGATTCTCCAATTGTTCTCTTTTTGTTGTTGTTCTATTATTGATACGTGCTAGGTATTTATAGGCTCAATATGCTCACCTACTTGCTTATCTACAACTCATCTATCGCTCACTTACCGCTTGCTGATATATGCACTTATCTCATTTAGCAGCTTTGACATATGTGCTTACCTCGTTTGACAAATGGGAGTGTGTGGAAAAAAAAAGCGAAAAAGGGTAATTTACCTCATTGCAGAATCAAACCCAGCTCTTCCTTATGCATGTCGGTGACTTATCCATATCCGTGACTTATCCATATTAGCTGTTGGCATGTGCCTTGTTCTGGTTTGCATAAAAAATGTATTTAAGGCTTTAAAAATGAGCCTAATTATATAGACCAATTTACATGGGTTATTTGATTAGGTAAAAAAAAACTTATAATTAAAATTAATACTATATCAAACAAAAAAAACTTTCTTGTTTTCTTTTTTTTTCCTTATATATTTATATGATTTTCCTTTTTTTTTCTTTTTTTATTTGTGGGTTTAATATAATATTAATTTTTATTATAAATTAAAGTCCTAAATAGGTAAAATGAGATGTCTAGAGCTGTCCCTCTTTATGGTGATGTTTGATAAAAATTCACCGTAAAAATAAAAAGAGAGACCCCATTTTTTGGCTTTTGAAAGCTTAGGATAAACTGAAGGTGGATAATGAGCTCCTACACTTGATCCACTGGAGATTATGACCAAATGACAAAAGTCCTTTGACTATGCTTTCCCAATGACTTGGGACAAGCACTCCATGAGTTAGCCTATCATTTGGTGCAAGTGTGCTCCTTGAGCTGGCACTCGGTTTGGATAGATGCTCATTGAGCTAGCTTAAGATCTGGTGTAGATGCGTTCCTTGAGCTGGCATTTGGCCTAGACGTGATATAAGTACGCTCCTTGAGATGACACTTAGTTTGGATAAACGCTCCTTGAGCTGGCCTAGATACAAATGCTCATTGAGCTAGCATTTGGCTGAAGTAGGTGCTCATTGAGTTAACATTTGGCTTAAGTAGGCGCTTTGTGAGTTCGCATTTGGCTAGGGTAAGTGCTCATTGAGCTAGTATTTGGCTTAGGTAGGTGCTTCTTGGCATTTAGCTTGGGTAGGTGCTCCTTGAGCTAGTATTTAGCTTAAGTATGTGCTCCTTAAGCTGGCATTTAGCTTAAGCAGGTGCTCCCTCAGCTGGCATTTAACTTAAGTAGGTGCTTCTTGAGCTGGCATTTGGCTTGGTAGGAGCTCATGAGCTAGCATTCAGCTTAGATAGACGCTCCTAAAACTGGAATTTGGCCTAGCTGTGGGCTTCTTGAGCTAGTACTTTACTTGGAGAGACGCTTTTTGAGCTGGCTTATGATTGGATACAAACACGCCTTTTGAGCTAGCATTTGGCTTAAACTTGTTACAAGTGCGCTCTTTAAGCTAACACTTGGTTTAGGTAAGCGCTCCTTGAGCTGGCCTATGATTTGGTGCAGATGCACTCCTTAAGCTGGCATTTAGCTTAGATGGTATAAGTGTTCTCCTTGAGCTAGCATTTGGTTTGGGTAGGTGCTTCTTGAGCTGGCCTATGGTTCGATACTTGACTAGACCACGCTGCTTTGAGCAGGTGATCCCAAAACTAGGACAACACTCCTTTGAGCAAGCGATCCTAATACTTGATTGGACGACGCTCTTTCGAGCAAGTGATCCAAAAACTTATAGTGGGGTGATGCTTCTATGAGCAAATAATCCTAAAAGTAGGACAACACTCCTTTGAGTAAGCAATCCTAAGGATTGAGAAGAAAGAATTCACTTCGTTGAAATCTTCCAGACTAAAACATTTTGGATAATTTATTTTTTCTTTTCAAATGTTTGGGCTAATGCATTTATTTCAAAAACTTTTTTTTCCTTCTATTAATTTTCTTTTCTTTTTTGTTTTTGAAAACTTTTTGAGCTAAAACTTTGTCTCTCTCTCTCTCTCTCTCTCTTTTTGAAATTTTTTTATGGAAAAGTTTGAGGGAAAATTTTTTTGAAAAATTCATTTTCCTTTCTTTCTTTTTTTTTGAAAATTCTCTTTTAAAACCCTTTAAAAAGTTTTTTGTTCTTTTTTTTGGTTTATGGAAAGATTGCCAACAAGTGAGGATCCTTTGAGATCAATTACGCATTGGGCTCACCCTGGTTGATCACTCATTTTAGTTGAGCCTCATGCTTGACTACTAAACCACTTAAAGTTTCTCATTGAAAAATTTTTAAACATTGGGGGCAAAACTTTTTTTTTAAGACCTTAATTTGCTTCTATTGGGGCATTTTCTTTCAACTCTGGGGCAAATAGTTCTTAAACTCGAGGCAGATACCTTCTAAATTGGGGCAAATGATTTTTCATGCCCTTGTGGGTGATTTTCATACTAGGGCTAATCATCTCATATTGAGTTGTCTAATTAAAGAGGGCTTCTTCACACTCTCTTAGGTTTATTTCACACATTTGACTCGATTCCAAAAATTATGGTGTGCTTGTTAGTGATACATATTGGGCAATCTATTAGGTCTTTTTGGATCGTGATGTAAGCTTTTTGGTTATTGGCTTAAATTTGAAATGGATCTCTTATAAAGGCTTTTTCGGAAATTTATCTTCAATACTCCTAGGGTTTACAAGTCAAGAACCCTTAAGGAAAATTGAAAATGCGCTTATCTCTAGTTTCAAGAGCATTGATAAATCAAGTCTTATGATTTGAAGAGCCTCTAAAAGGGCGGTATTGTGGGTGGATTTATGATATAAAATGTTTGTAGACCTTGGATATTGATTTTTGATAGGTTTTGGTTATTTTGAGCTTTAAGCCTATGTCTCCGATCCTTAAGTATGATTACCTTGTTTGAATATCCTCAAATTTTCTTTTCTCTTCTCTTTTTTTTTTCCCTCTTTTGGTTTTCTTTTCCGATCCCATTTTCTTCCTCCTTTTTTGTTCTTTGTAACATGAATTCAAGATGATTTATGTTTCTTCAACTTTCATGAGATGGCTCATAACTCCAAAGCGTATGAGTTGTGTATGGTTTTGAAATAAAGTCCCTTCTTCCTTTCAAGGAAATAAATTATTTATATCAATTGATTGCTCTTGAATGGAAGCAACTAGGGCAAACACACATTAGTTAATCCTTTTTTTTTTTCTCTTCTTATTAAATGATCCTAACGTCCAAATTACCCCATTGTAGTTGCCCTAGTGTGGGGTGGTTCCTGACAGCGTTTATTTTTAAAATACTTCCTTATAGGCTCAACTGGGTTGGCAAGGGATAAGTGTGTTTGGATATTGAAATAAATGCCTAATGTCATTTTGACTTGAGTATCAAATTCAAGGCGGACCTCCTTTAAAGAATGAGTCAATTTCCTCCCTGTAATGTTACTCTACTCCTCGAGTGTTTAGGATTCATTTTGCCTCTTATTATCTACTTTTTTTATCAGATATATTTCTTGGTTATCAATCATCCATTATTTGGTTATCAAGTCCCTTTGGTTGCCTCTTATTTCTGATCTCTTTTCATTTGTAGTCAACATTAACATAAAGTAAGTGATGATTGGTCTCCAAATTTAAAGATCCTTGATTGTCAGAAAATTTCTCTTTTTCTCTTCTTTTTTGAAAAAAAAAATTCTTTTTTCTTTAAAAAACTTTTTTTAATTTATTAGAATACTATATTTTAGAAATAACTAAACATTAATTACCAAAAGGATGATGAATATTTACAATAAAGTATTTGGAAACCACATTTTACAATGACTGTTTACAACCTAAAGTGAAAATTTATTTACAAAAATGAATATTTTTTTTTTGAAAATTTCAAACCAAAGCTTATTTTATAAATTAACATTTTTTCTCTTTTCTAAAATAATTTGTAAAGAGTAATGGTGACTTTTTTTTTTTCTTTCTTAAATATTCACTGATGAAGATTGACATTTACAGAACAATAAACTTGAGCTTAAAGGAGTAGAACACCTATGACAAAGAGATTCTAGTTGAAAAGAACCTATAACTATCTAGAAGGGGAACTAATCTAACAGATGATTGAATTATGTACAATCTACAGATATTTACAAGTTTATTATACATTTTTTTAACAACTTTTATATATAAGTTTTGTATTTACTTTATCATGATCTATATAACCTAAAGAGTATTTGCAAGTTTAGTTTAGTTTTTTTTTTTTTTTTTTGAGGATTTATTTACAAAAAATGAAGGAAAAAGAAACAAGATTAATGATGTAACACACCATTTCACATGAGTAAAAAAAATCTTTTTATCTTTTTTTAGATAATTTATGAGTTTAGCATTTTATTATTATTATTTTTTTTTTTGAACTATGTACAAATGACTATAATAATAACAACAAGCTATTATTTACAAAGTACAATAAATTATTCACATTACATATTATAGATGCAATTCACATGAATGCAAATTTAGGGGTTGACGACTTAATCATGGGGTAACTCTGAGATTTTCATTTAAGTTATAACCTCATTTTAAAAAAATGAGATAAATAATTTTCAAGGGGAAGATTTTAAAAGGATTTGAAACTGTAACTCCTTAAGGTATGCCCCATTATTATTTAATCACTAACCTATGTTTATGAATGTAATTAGGTGGGTTCTAGAGGTTCCCCGGTTTAGTAGATCACGGATTAATACTAAACCAGAGCGGGAGGTCATTTCATGAAACAGAAGGTGGAAAAGCTATAGCCTCCGGATCTTATTAGCAATTTCCCTACTTAGGATCTTAAGATGGCCTAGTTCAGACCATATCTAGCAAACATTTTTATGAACTCTCCCCAAAAATATCATATTCCCCCATTAGAGCTATTTACAAAATTTTCCTTTTACCTGTATCACTTAAAGAAAAAGATTAGTACAACTGTTTACAAATTAATAATTATACAAATAATATACAAGAATGAACATAAAAAAGACAAACTTTAAATTTAAGAATTTCAGGTGGCTAGCCCTCTTAAAAATAGGCATCCCTAGTGGAGTCGCCAAGCTATTGAGCCTAATTTTTCATTTTCTGTTAAATTTCTTTTAATTCGATCCACGTTAAACACGAACCCATTTAATACGAACCTTCAGTTAGGAATTAAAAGAAACTTGATTTTTGAAAACATTTTAGAGTCAACCCCCGATTGAAATCGGGAAAAATTTATAAGTTAAGATCAATGGGTTGATTGATTTTAACTTACCTACTAGTTTACGAAAAGTTTGATTTTAAAACCAAATTTGTTAAACTATAAAATTTTGGATTCAGGAGCTACCTTATTAAAATCATATGGTTACCACTTGAAATTCATAAATTAAAATTTTATCCCTTTAATGCTATAAAATGAATCAAATTTCATGAATTCCTAAATTTATAATTTTATATACAAATTGATGACAAGACCGTTTAATATCTATAATAAACTAATTAATTCAAAATTTACAAGATAATGTGATGGAACAAGAAATATTTTTTCAGATTTTATGTCGCCCCAGAGATACCTACGTACCCGTTAATCAAGATCAGACGTTACGTAGCTCTTTTTTATAAAACTTTAATTTGTTGACTCCTTTTAGCTTTTGAACTCTTTTCGCTATAAATTCCTTAAATTTTATTTCTTTGGTAAAAATGGATTTTTAGGAGTTATGGATCCTATAAATTATCAATTTTTTTTAAATAGAATTTTCAACGTGCCAAAACTCTTCATTTTTATTTACTATTCTCTTATTTCTTTTTATATAGATTTTTTTTTCCTTTTATATGAAGATATCTTATTAAAAAAAACCATCAACTTTATTATTTTCCTTTTTAAAATATTTTTCCTTTTTCTGTCTTGTTCCTTTTTTTTTATTATTGAGCAAATTAATAAAAAAATGAAAGACAAGCAACTTACCTAGGCATGGAAAGTCTGTAGGCACGGTACAAAATCAGAGGTGCAGATTTGAGTCATGCTAGCGGGTTCAGGTTGCAAGTTATAGTAAATGTCCAGCAATGTTTGTTCTATTGATTCCAATGGTTTGAGATGGCAAGGGTCACGTTGAAGAAACCAAAATTGAGGAATTAGAGACACTATTGGCTTTGATTCTATCTGATAGTGATCGTGAGTGGTGCTTTGGAAACTCCCAAAGGTGATGGCGGCAATAGACCTAGGTTGGAGCTGATGCTGATAATTTCAAGTAACTTGAAGCTTCAAGATGTAATTTCAAATTGGAGATTTTGAAAGTAATTTTGCTGTTTTTGGTTAGAATTCTTTTATCCATGTTGTTTTTTTTCTCTATGTAATAATCTTGTTGTTCTCTGTTTGTTGTTGTTCTGTTATTGATACGTGCTAGGTATTTATAGGCTTAATACGCTCACCTATCTACTTAGTTACCGTTTGTTGACATATGCGCTTATCTTATTAGTAGCTTTGACATATGTACCTATCTCATCTGACAATGGGAGTGTGTGGAAAGTGGAAACAAAAATAAGTGGAAAAAAGGCAATTTGCCTCATCGCAAAATCGAACCCAGGTTTCCCTTATGCATGTCAATGATGTATCCATACTAGCTATTGACCTATGCCTTATTTTGGTTTGCACAAAAATTGTATTCAAGGCTTTAAAAATAGGCCCAATTAAATAGACTAATTTACATAGGTTATTTAATTAGGTAAAAAAAAACTTATAATTAAAATTAGTACTATATCAAGGGGAAAGGAAAAAAATATTACTATTTTTTTTAAATTACAAATTTACCATCGGGATCAAAATAATCTCAATTTTAGGCAACTTAACCTCGTCTCTTGAAGAGACGAAGTTGTTAGTGTCTGCCTCGTCTTTTTAAGAGACGAGGTCACCTTTATAGTTTACACCTCATGTAAGCCCCGGAAAATTTCAGTAAATAATTCCAAGATGAATTTCGAAAATAAACCCTAAAAATCACTCCAAATTAAAACCGAATTTCGACAAGTCCTAAATCACGAACGAATCCAGAAATTCTTAATATTGAGAAAATGAAAATCCTTAAAAACAAAATAAGAACTCAACAAATTCCAATTCCAAAACCACTACGTAGGACAAATTCTATACGTAACTCCGACTTATAAAATTGGGTAATATAGAACCCAAAAATAAATTATTAAAAAATAAATAACAATTAACTTCGGGAATGAAACCCAATTCAAGAATTCCGAAAACATTAAAAGATATTAAATACTTACAAAAATGAAATGTAAAATAGATTTCTCAAATTAAATATGTTGTATAAACATAAAATATTAGTTTCCATTTTGGCAAGGATCTAAACCGGAAAAATCACCTAGAAACCCTAAGTGGAATACAATAGCTTAAGTCCGGCAATCTAACACCCTTAACTCTAGAGGCCGAGAGGTAGTTTAAATATGTAGAATAGCTCGTAGTAATATAAGTTTATTTAAAAAAAATATCAGATTGGTAAATTTTTGACCTATTTCGAACCCGTTCGGATACAGACTCCGAAAAGCGTGTCCCGGGGCTCGAGATATCAAAAATATACCATTAGTACCGTTAGACTCGTAATTCACAAGATTTCTAAATATATCAGTTATATAATTTTTGGTTATAAAAGTTACAGTTATAATTTTTTTTTTCGTATTTTCATTTTTACCGGTAATTGATTAGTCTTTTGCACTATTCATTTTATTTCATTACACAATTTTATTATTTTTATAATGTATACCCCGGGTTTCCTAGTAATCAAGTAAACTTCGAAACCGGAAAATGAAACCCTAAACCGGTTTAGTTCAAGCTTTGTGAAAGACTTAGAAACCCTATATCGCTTTTCTTCGGTTTCATATCAAAAGAAATTTTATAAAATAATTTAATATGGAATATTGTTTCAAAGTGTTGTAAACCCCGGTTTTTCAAGTAACCAAGATAACTCAAGAACCGGAAACCAAAACCCTAAACCGGAATAGGTTAAGACTGGAGTGAGAACTAGGAACCCTAATTCCGGCTTTTCCTGGTTTCCAAATAAGAAACTTTTATAAGCAAAATTAATTTTGGATATAGTTCTTGATTATATTTTGAAACAAGAAAAGATCAGATTTTAAGAAATTTTCAATTCCGGGTCATCCCGAGACCCATTATAGAAAAGCGTACCCTGGAACTAGAATTTCAAAAATTTTCTTATGAATACTCATTTGAATCGAAATAAAATAAGGATTTCAAAAATATAAATTTCATAATTTTCCGGCTTACGAAAAATACAGTTATAACCTTCTTATTCGTATTTTTCTTACTACCAGTAATTAAGTTGTCTTGATTACTATTCATTACTATTCATAAGTACAACCTATGACTACCTATTTGTACACCCTACACTTACAACACTTACCATCACTCAATCACTTCATTTTCAAAGACTTTTTGTCTCTTAAATATTATTTCAATTTATGACAAATTGCACTCAATTCCATCAAAACAAGTTAAATCAAAATCAAATCTTCTCCTCCTCCTCATGCATTGGCCGGCGTGAAACCCCCTCCAACAAGCTCCATTTTGCAATTATTTTAGTCTCATTTAACCTAATTCCATTTAATATATAAGCTACTTTTTCTTTCTCTCACTTCATTCTTTCATTTTCAAACTTTCTAAAAGGTAAAACACTCTCTTTTTCTCTCCCTCACCACCTCCATGCCATGAGCTTCTAAGGCTCTTACACACACACACAACTTTTATTTTTCCTTCATTTGTCTCAAGTAAATGAATCTTGCTTCATATATCCTTAGATCTTTGTAATGGCTAGGTTATTCTTGGATATTTCCAACTAAATGTCCCCATGAGCTCTTGCTAGGGACAAGGAAATATCAAAACAAGAATACCAAACCATCACCAAGTGGATCTAGCATTTAAAGGAGCTTTCATGCCATAAGCTTTATGATTTTTCATCAAAAAGGTGTTTTGAACAAAAGATCTTTTATAAAAATATAGTTTTTATGTTTTCAAAACCTATTTAAGCACTTGATATAGTAGATCTATCATTTTACTACTCATATTCATGTAGGCATTTAAGATCTCATCTTTATTTTAAGTTTATGTGCATTAATGGTCTTTAATGTTTTTGTCCTTGGTAAATAACCTTTCTAATACATAGATCTATGGATAGATGAGTTAATAAAGTCAAAAAGGAAAACACTTTTCAAGAAATGGACTTGTGTAAATTCGGATGACTTGAGAAACCTAGTTTAAAAACCCTTTTATCAACTTCTAAACATGTGTTTTACAAGAAAAATGAAGCCTATAGGTGATAGATAATGTTTGATGATGTTTTTCATGAGTTTAAATGAGTTTTTACTAAAGAAAATATTTAAAACAAGAGATGAAGTCTAATAGAAGTTTTGAGTTGAAAAGTCTTGAAAGCTAAATTCGTAATAATGGATAGATGGTTAGAAAACACTAGTTTTCCAACTTCAAAAATGGTATTTTCTTAAATAAATGAAGTCCTTAGGGTATAGGTAAAACAAATACTTAAAGTTCTAAGTATAAAATGCATTTTTCTTAAAAGAATCAACTTGAAAATGAAGTTTTCTAAATTCGGATTTTTGGAACTACCCTAGTGTAAGACCCACTTAAAAGTTTACAAATGAAGATTTTATTAAAGAAATAAAGGCATTAGGATATAGTTAATATAAGGGTCAAAATTTCTTTAAACAAAGTGGAGTTTTCTTAAAGAAAATCCTTATAATAAGTAAGTGTGACCAAGTGTAGTAAACTTACTTGTTAAACAATAGCATGAAATGATTTTCTAGAAAAAGTTTATTTAAATTCTTTAAGTCTAAAAATTTATAAGAACTTAGGCTCATTAGAGTTCATATCATGACATTCATGATAGGGAAAATCATTGCCATGGCATTTAGTTTCATTTTGCACTTAGGAATCTCAAGTGCATTCATGAAAACCGCATTTTCGGAATCAATATAACCTGTACAGATCTGATCCCTCATTTCGAGGCTTAGATATTTTCAAAACTTGATTTAAACTTCATATTTAGAAAGCTCTTCCGAAGTAGATAGAAATCGATATAAAATTTGCGAGATTCCGAGTTAAAATGACCAAGTTATGGCCGTTTTAAGTTGGAATTCCCGCTTAGGACGCGAATTACGAATTTGATAGTTCGTATGAAGTCGTTGGATTAGTTTGAGTTGAAATACTTATTAGAGTATTTCTTCCTTTTTAGGTAATCCCGAGTTCGACGATTCCCTACCACCGGATTATTATTACTAGAAGACCGGTGATCCAATGGCCGAGTGAGTTTTCTCCTTGTTTTGTTACCTTGATGTGCTTGTAGTTAGTTGCATTAGAATTATAGGAACAAGATAAAAATCGATATGAATGGGGATGGGATATATGATGAGACTGTGATGAATGTATGCCAAGGAATACTAAAGCATATCGAAACCACGATTTGATTGGATAACTGCACTGTTCATATTATTTCTTATATGTATGTATGTTGGTCATTCTAAAGAATGTATAAATATTTTTGACCTAAGCAAAAATTAAATTGATCATGCATCGCATCAGACATATTGCATTTGGTAGCGTGCTACTTCTACGCAGATCGATCGGTATGGTCTGAGGACTCGTTTGGATAATGAGACCCGGGATCAGAGCTCATTCATAGGAAACTAACGCACATCGGGGATGCATTCCATGTGTGAGCCTAGCCGAGGCGAGTGCTATGAGCCGAGGGCTTAGGGGGCTAGCAGCGGTCGTGTAGACTTCAATACCATCCCTAACCCAAGATACGGAGGGCGTAAATCCGTTCTGTGTGTGGGTTCCAGATACCCATGCATAATTGCTTGCTCACATGTTTGTTCATGCATAACATATGTTTGATTAATACTTGCTTGTTATGGTACGGTATTAAGGGAATTCTCACTAAGCTAGTGTAGCTTATACCCCAATAGTTGTTTAAATGAGCAGGTTATTCAAAGAATGCTAAGTGGGGACCGAGATGGTTGAAGCCGAGAATGATTTCAGGATTCCTGCAAGATATAAGAATGCTTGAAGTTTTTGGCTAAGCTTTACGATTTGCTTTGTAATAGCTTTAAATAGTGAAGTCTTGGGATGAATGTAGTTGAAGTTTGATGAATTGTATTTTGAAGTATAGGGTTTTGTATTTGGAGTATAGTGGATTGTATTTCCTTTACGTTGTTACTCAATTGTATCAGCATAAAACGTATCATTTCGATGTGTCTCCTTTATGTGTCAGACGCCTTGTACATAGTATGGAAGCCTTCGCGTGACTGAGGTGGTTATTTTTAGGCTTTAATATTGTGTACGACGAACTGCCACGTTCAGGGTACCCTTCGGGGCGTGACACCTCGTCTCTTGAAGAGACGAGGTTGTGCTGCGTCCTACCTCGTCTCTTCAAAAGACGAGGTCTACGAGCCTAACACCCTCCATAAACCTCCTTGCTCCCCATTCCTTCTTCCTCTGCCATTTCCACTTCCAAAACCCTAACCCCCAATTCGAAACCTTAACCTCAATTCCCAATTTTGAGTCAATTGAGCACATTTAGCTTTGTCAACTAGTGATTTTGGATCACCCGACGTTAAGGAAGAAGTAATTTGGTGGAGAGGAGTGGCGTCGGCACGAGAAAGGAGGAGAACAACGAACGGTGATGATTTATGGTATGAGTCCGCAATACCGAAAGAGAACCATTTCTCATACCTATAACACACGCACGCACACACTCGTGGACACACTACAAGACCAGGAGATGGAAGACGCCTCCTCTGCAAAAACCGAGACAAACCAAACAATCCCAATAACAGAAACCAAAATAGACTTTTCCAACCTATCTCTCAGGCTCCTCATACCCTTCGACACGGACCATTTCATGGTCTGGGCAACAGACCCCAGGGTGACTAAGTATTGCACCTTTGAACCTTACACGTCCAAAAAAGATGGCCTCAAGTTCATAACCTACGTTGTCTTTTCTCATCCTTATTTCGGGGCCATTTGCCTTGATAGAATCCCAATTGGTTCCATCTCAGTGACCCAGAACTCGAGTAATGATCGGATTCATGGTGAGTTGGGATATGTCATGGCAAGTAAGTATTGGAGAGTAAGATGTCTTGTACTTTCGTATATCACGATTTAATAAAAGCGATTTGTGTACAACAACGCATTTCCTGTTTGATTATCGCGATATAGGTACGATACTATAACATTAAATGATATTTAGTAAACGTGATTTACGTATTAAATAGTAGCATCGCGACTGTTAAACGCGATTTTGCAAAACATTTTGATAATTATTTCTAAACCCATCTTATATTTGTAATTATTTTCTTTGGAAGGCCTAAACATGTTTTTCACCCTATATAATATATATACACGTACATAACACGTAAAGACAACGTATATAATTTGTGTACTGTAATCGTGCATAAGTGCTAAAGAAATACAAGCTATATTTAAAATGTAAAATAAAACTTTTAGTTACATATATAATTCCGTTAAATAATTTTATTATGAGTAATGGAAAGATATGTATCTTTGTCAATATTGCATTAATTATGAATACAAATAAAAATCATATATTAGCTAGGAATTTTTTTTCCCACTATTATTAATAGGTTCCTCCAATTTAATATTTATACCCATACTTAATACCTAGTTTACCCAATATTGAACTTTTTAACATTTATAAATTTTGTTTTTGTTTGTAGCAGTAATTAATTGTGCGTAATTATTGTAATTGATATTATTATAACATCGACCACCCTTTTGTTCAAATATTATGGAGTAATAGTATGCGGTTTTGGGTTTTTATTTTTATTAATTTAACCTAATACTACAGGACAGATAGATAACAATCACGTAACTATCCTTCCTCATTAATAGACTCAGTCAATAGAAATATACATGTAATTATATATTAAAAGAGATGGAATGAAATCGATGGACTTAGTTATTAATAGGAATGTAAATGTAATTACATATTACAAAAGGAGGAATGGAGGTCCGATTCCGCTCAAATACAATCGAGCCACCGTAGAACCGGGGTCAACAGTTGCAAGCGAGCCACCCTGTTTCAAAACACGTGTGCAAGGATACATTTCTTTTTCCTTTATCTTTTCTTTCCAGATCCATCCATTGGCCAATAGGAATAGGAATATACTGACATCTGCGCGTGCTTTGTGGCTGTGCCTTATATTTCCCAACTCATTTTGACAGACAAAAAGCCTCTTCACTTTTAGAATCACTCTCTCTCTCCAACCCCAAGTCGCTTTTCTGCCGTGGTTCACTTTCTGAATTCAAAAGATGGGACATGGAAATTCCAAATCCAACAGTGATGATGGAGACTCCTCATCGTCCCGCTGTTCTCGCTTCAAGCAACATCTCCACCACCTCCGTCACCACCACCACAGTAAAACCTCCTCTTCCACTTCTCGTGTCAACTCCCGGAGACTTCGCGGAATCGCTCTCCTCACTCTACGCTCAGTATTATTATGACCTTCTTTATTGATGTTATTAACTTATTATTATATAAGTGCACTATTTCACTTCCTGGCACGTCATGGGAACCAAGCTCCAAACTTTGACTGTAATAAAGAGTATGACTCCTATATTATCTAAAACGGAACCAAGTTCTAAATGTCATACAAATGGTGAAATTGTATGTGTACGTGAAATATTGATTTATAGTTGACTATCAATCAAGAAACCGTCTTTACTAACAACTTCTTTTCAATTTGGTATTATGCAACACGATTTTTGTTTGTCAAATGACTACTAATACAGCCTTTCTTGGTGTGATGAAGTCCATTTCCAAAGTAATTACCTATTTTGAATTTCAATTTAAAGTAGTTATTTCTTCATCAATTTGAAATGACTTCTTACTATTAATTTAAGATCTTTCTGTTTGAGCTAGTAAAATGATTCCTCATTGTGATGTTTTCTTGGAGATAATAAGCAGTGGGGGAAAAAATGGAATAAGATATGACGTGTGCAGATGCTAGACAGGACACTGTTCATGTAGAGCAAGGGCACCTAATGTGGTGAGGCTTGGGTGCTGTTCTATTCGTAATGTTTTATTTTCTCGAATAGGCAGAGATGGAGTTCAAGGACAAATGGCTGGCTTGTGTGTCTCTTGGGGAGCAAACATTTCGGACAGGTCTCTGACAAGTATGCCGTCTAATTCTTCCTGCTTTCCTGAAGACATTCAATGTTTTTTTGTAATTTTGTGACTTTTGCATGTGGGTGATCATATTGTTCCTTGTTTACATATGCAGCACCGACAAACCTGTCTGGAATTCTGTGAGTATTTCTTTTCTCTCTAGCTTTTTTTCTATTTGAAACCTCTAGGATCGCTGTATGATGGATGTTGTGCAGTTTCATGAGCACCAGTTTGGAGAAGTCATTAAAATTAGATGATTCTTTGTTCAATTCATCTTATTGACCTTCAAATTTAAGGATTAAGTAATTTGAATTTTATTTGATGGACAAATATGGCCAAAATTCATCAAGGACTTTGATTAAGGAGTATGCAATAATATAGCAGAGTGGATTCAACATTTCAATTTACAGTGATTAGAGTTATCAATTCCTTTTTTCTTGAGTTCAAATATCATCGCTAACTGCAGTCTGCGGTAATTGTGATTGCTTTTTGAAATTTTTCATTTGTAGTTGGTGGATCTGGATCATAACCTAATATAACAACACGATTCAATCACAAAGCCATTTATTCTTTATTCCAAGAGGGAATGTATTCCTACCTTGTTTTTATTATTACCTGCCAGCTACTTATATAGAGATATCAAGGGGCATATGTTTGCTTATGGAGTTGTTCATCTTACCGATCACAACTTGATGAGAGACTAGCAGCGAGAAATGAAAAATCGAAAAATTGTACCTGCTTATTGTGAGAGAGAGAGGAGTGGGGGGACCCTTCTCTGTTTCGCTGGTGTGTGTGTTTGCGAGCTTATTGTTAAGAAGTCCAGGCAGTAACAATTGGTTTCCTTGGATAAATACGACCACAATTAGGAACACAAGTTAAATTGATGCCCATTGGAACAAGCACGGACATGAAAACTTCTGGAGTAATTCATCAGCGAAGAAGCACTTCAGGCACTAGGTGATCTGACCAGCTAATCATTTAATTAGTATGTACAGATGTGCTTATGTGTATGTGTTTAGGGGTATGTATGCTAGAGGGCAGTGCAGGAAGGGTGGCATATGTGGTGGTTGTAGTGAGTAGTGGGTGCCTAATGGCGCATTTACTAACCGACATCATAAAAAAAAAAAAAAAAAATTAGAATACTCCAATAGATGATAGTATGTCAGATATGTCTGACTTAGCAACACTGCCCCACTTCAAATCATTAGTTGCCAACAAGCCGAGTCCCCCTAGCCAAACCATCCATCTTAGATTGGCGTTATACACATTAACAACTGGGCCTTGAAGTCAGATTGTATCACAGTTTTTCCCAATTTTTCCTTTCTCTTGATGCTTATGGTTCACGCCTTTTACTTTGTGGGCTTCTGCTAGATTCGAGCAAGTTTGGTCTAAAGTGACATACAATCATGGGAACAATTTTGCAGATACAGAGATCAGGATAAATTTTGTTTAATTTTTATAGTATTATTATTTTTAGAATGTAGGGATTACAAAATCTTTTGATGGATTCTCTTGCTATTGCCAAGAGTAGTGGTGTATTATCTTTTTTATATAACAGATTCCATGGCTGTCTTGGACTTTATAGATGACATTTTGTTGGAAGCAATCATTGTAGTTTGAATTACCCTTGTCATGGTGAGTGTCTCTGTTAGCTGAGTTATATAATCAGAGGAAATGATAGGTGAATTGCAAATGGGCAGGTAACATAGATGATTATCAATCAAAATTTCACACATGGATCTCTTATATTTTTCTAACTTAGGCTTGGCAAATCACATTGTACTTTGTGATCTTCATGTACGTTAATGGTGAAAAAACTCATCCGTAAATTTAATGATTTTTCAGTGCACACACGCACGCACACACACACACATATATGTTCTTAAGATGTGCTATTCTTCTTAATGCAGGAAAAGAAACTTCTCTTGGAGAGGAATGGCCCCCATATTGCCAGGATCTCTGTCTTTGAGGTGCTCATAAATATCCAGTACTCTAGTGTTGTCATTCACCCTAAAACAGCATAAAAACATTTTTTCAGAGAAGTTGTCTCCTGGTACTATTGTAACATGCATAGAAGGTCAAGGTTAGTTTAAGGCCCCAAGATGATAATAGTTATGCTGTGACACTAAGACCTATGCTGAGATGAATGATTTAAAAGATGAACTGCTGGGATGAACGATAGGGCTTGTCAACCCTTTTTCTTTGGATATTTGGATTCAGAAATAAAGGTTTCGCAATAAGGAACAAGTCAATTGATATTTGAATTCTAATCATGGAGACAACAACAATGCCCACAAATTTGATTGAGTTACATCTATATTAATTTCTCAGTTAAAAAACTTGAGGCAGTTAGTTAAATTGAAATGTTGCTTATCAAGAGGAAAAAAAAAGTACTTTAGATGATAGCAGTACTTGTGCAACATGCTCTAGGATAAGGACATGCTCACAAACGAAATACGAAAAATTATACCATTCTTTGAGTTTAACTCTACAGCTATTTAATTTAAAAGCTTAAACATGTAAATTTTAGATGGTATATATATTTATTGTTTAAACACTTACCCTTAATTGGGGGCTATGGATTTGATTACAAACCATTAAGTGGACACTTTTGATTATGTGATATTAAAGAATGTGTTGGGATTTGAACCATGATAAAATTAGTTCTGAAACAATTTTATCATTGAACGCTCTAGTTCAAAATCCTTTCCTCTTGGGAATAGGAGAGATAAAATTTGCATTGCAACTTGTCATACATCAGCACAAACTTCCAAGTGTACTCACAAAGCTCACCTTTTGCTAATTTCCCAGTTTTAATGTTTCAAGTGAATGTCATGAAACCCTTAAAAAGCTTTATATAAGGCTAGATGGTTGAAGGATGCATCTTCTTTCCAGAAATGTTTTGTGCAGGAGAAGCCTTGTCTCTTTTCTGAAGTTTTTTTTTATATCTTTTTATTTTATTTGAATCTTGTTTCTTTTAATTTATATACTTTATTGTATAATCCTAATTAATGTTTCTTCCTCTCATCAATAATATTCCATGCCGAAATATCTAGAAAGTGATTTTTTTAATATTTTTTATACTCCATTCTGAGTGTAATAAATTTAAAAGATAGCAACAAATTTCATGATGAAAGACATGGAAAACTTTGGTGATAGTTTTAAAAGAAAGCACAGGATGGGCTTAAGCATTATGGCTTGGTTTTTACGAATATATTGTTTGTGTGAAAATGGTTGCCGAATTGCCTTCGCAAATCAGCCTTCTTTGGCTCAATGGGATTCAGAAAAAGTTTGAACAGATGGGCTGCTAAATGTTATGTGGAGTAATTTTAGTAGTTTCATCAACGATAAGCATCAATTGTCAAATTAGAGCAGACCAACAGACTCCATATATTGTTCCATTGCTTTCTCACTCTCTTGCACACACACACACACACACATACACACATACACGCACAAGTCCCAAGCCACTTTCTATCTATTGACCCATTGCTTTGTCAAATTGTTCTTCCACGAGTTCTGATAGATCTTCGATTGGTGCAGACCAATAGGCTTTCCAGGAACAACATTGTTGGCTATTGTGAACTAGACCTCCTTGAATTCTTGAGACAGGTGCGTGATGACTTCTTTTAGATGGTTTTGCCTAGATGTTTCATGTGTTTTAGATGCAAAATAGGCACATTGACTGATTAATGTTTTTGCAATATGGACAATTGCTTTATCAGATCAAAATCTCTTGTGAGCACTTTTTTTGTTTGTTTTAATTGCTTATGCATATTTGTTTTGTTATTAAGAAATTATTAGACAGATATGAACCTTGTCTAGAGATTTATGTATTTGTCTTAGTAAGCCATAATTGATTTCTTCCCAGGCCCTGATCCATAAAATCCTCTGGTTTTTGATCTATATTTGTCTTAAGTGAGTATGTGATGCGTGCTTGGCATGGATTTGCAATTTCCTGGACTCTAAAATCCGATTTGTGGACCTTGACCCGATGAAATATCTAGAACAAAATCATACACATGATCTTGGATCTGAGAACTTCACGAATTTGGTATAAATTGATGGAAAAACCTTGATCCGTTGGTTGATTAATCTTAAGAACCTTGATATAAAGATCTCGACCCTGAAGGAAATGCTGACCAAGAACCTTGGTACAACGAAGAACTCAACAAGAATATCAAATTCCTGAAGATTTCACAAGCTATCAAAAGAACTCAGAGAAGAATTTTCTCTCAAAAGGATTTCAATGTCAAAGTGATCTCAAGCAATCTGTTCTTACACCTAAATATGTTTTGGTTTATGTAGGCTAATAAAAAGAAACCTAAAAGACACAAACAAAAACAAGCTGTTTGGATATAAATCCTGGCAGCCTAAAATACAAATTGGACGCTCTAAAAATAAAAACAAGAAACTGAAATAATTTTCGAAGCAAGAAGGCTAGCGGCTTAAAGGTTTACGCCAGCGGCGTAGGTATGAAGGCTGGCGTGTAGTACAATTTTCAAGGCCAGCGTTGCAGCACTTCAAGGCTAGCAGCTTTGATCCTCTACGACTTGAAATGTTTTAATCTTCCACGATGATACCCTTGGATCCTCATCATTCCCTCCTTTCTCGAAAAGATTTGTCCTTGAATCCATATTTTTGTAATCAAATGTGATGGACCATCTTCTCTTGGATGCAATTCTTTTAATGGATGTAATTCATTTGGAATTTTTTTGGGAATCAAATCCTTGAATGCTTGTAGTGATGAAACATTTTCACTAGACAAAGACAAGTTAAGATCGTCAGTTGAAAAATCCTTGTACAATGGTATAAGTAGTGTTGCGGTCTTGTAGACAAAGAATTTTTAATCTCACTTATTTTATCTCTCTCATTCTTTACTTTTTAATTTCTTAATCTCACTTGCTTTTCTCTACCCTTAGTACTTTTCACACTTGTGCTCACACTCTTAGCCTCAACCTCACTTTTCCTTTCTTAATTATGAGCCTCCTTAATTCACTGTTGATCTTCATAAACCTGGCTTGGAGTCAGAGATGCAAGCTTCACAATCTGATCATTCATAACAAATGAATAAATATTGCGAAAACGTATGAAAACCTTAGTCATCCAATAAATTTCGATACCGGGTGTAAGGCGTACCTTCACGATCATAGAGGACCAACTTTGAAACAAGTTGTTTAAGAAGACATTCATATAACAATTTAAGAATGGAAATCATAACATAACATCTTAAATGTGGAAATATATAACGGTCTTACAAAATATCAAGGGGGTATTTCCCTATCAAATATAAGGTTTATCAAAGTCTATTTAAAATAATTATATGGAGATTTACTTAGAAGTTTAAGTTTAAGTTTACATCTAGTCTTTGACTTCTTTCAAAAACTCCTTAAGCCAAAAGGTGATACCTGGGAGAAATAACCCCGGGCGTCAACCACAGATAGGGGTGCTGCAAAAGATATCTACAAGGGAGTAAGCTTCTTGCTTAGTGAGATTGAATTCCACAAATAAAGTATTCAAACAAATCAATATCAAAACAAGTTATTTAACAACATATGGGATGTAATCAAACACGTGAGTAAACAATACATACGATTTTCCAGGAATCATATGTTTGAATAGATTTACCCCTCCATTTGATGGTTAGGTGTTCTGAGTAACAGGGCCATAGTTTGCAAATAAGGTTTTGTAGGTTTGATACGAGCTCCTATTAGCCGCTAAATTGTAGTTATTTTGAATGTCCATCCACCGTTTTATTATGGGCAATCAAGGCCATAGAGTAGATTTTCGGATTCTACGAGCCTTAATTACTATGCTCTTGTCCCACTAAAGGTATGGTGATGAATGTAATGTGACTCACTACGTGTCATGTATGAATCATTTTATTGAAGTAGTCATGGCATAATATTAGACATTTTATGAGCGATCATAGAATTTTGCAGACAAATATTCCTATACTAAATCATATAATGATTAAGCTATAATTCTCGCCTCGATATACTTACATAATTTCAATCATATAAGTAAAACACATATGCCATCATTTTTTATCTGTTCCTAAAGTCTAGTGTCGCTAATCTATAAGCAAATACATAAATACAAAATGCGAGAATTTAAACTTACTCGGCCATAGTAGCAGAAGCTTTAGTCAAAATAATCCTCCAGGTAAGGTAGCTCGGACTCTACGTCACCTATACAAAAAAATACCTAAAATGAGTATTTCCTGGAAGTTCTACTTAAACTTGCAATCCTATTTCACTAAGTTCGTTAAAATTCGTATGTAGTGAGATTCTAATTTAAAATGGCTATAACTTGCTTATTTTAACTCGGAATTTTGCATATTATATACCGTTTTTTACTTATTCGAAAAGATTTATTCATTTCTAAGGTTATTTTCTTCAAAAAAGGTTATTTGGTTTTCTAAAAGACACGGTATAGAATCACTACGAAAATTCCTACCTTTAAAACATGATTTTTCTAACTTTGTATCAATAAAAAATTTCATAGAAAACATATAAATATATATATAGTAAAATCCTTTTAATATATATGCAACTTATAATAAACACATGATTCTAATGATGTTGTCTTAATCAATGATTTTTATAAAATAATCTTATTTTGGTAGTTGAAAAAGTGAAGTTTCACAAAATATGTTAAGTTGTTTGGAAATAAGACTGAGGATTTTTAAGTCATTAAATATGTGATATAGTCTCTTTTCTTAGATTCTTAAAAGATAACTTTTGATTTAAAAACTTGAGTCTTTCTATGTTATTCTTGAATTTTTATTTTGTAGGTATATTTTACTTGGTGAGTTGATTTCTTAACTTATTTGGAAAACTTGTGTTGGTCTTTTACTAAAAATACTAGTAAGGATTTTAAAATCAAGTTTTTAAGAAAATTCTTTATGGAAAATTATTAGCAATTTTAAGGTCTTTTAATAGTAGTTTGAAAATAAAATAAGGAGTTTCCTTAGTTGTTTTTGCAAAAGCTTTGTATATCATCAACACTTAGAATCTATCATGATTTTTGGTCAAAATCCTTTGTAAAGTATTTAGTTGAAATAAAATTCTAAGTCTTAAAGAAACGTTTTTTTTAAGTGATAAAACTATATTTTTAAAGTAAGTTGGGCTTATTTTCTTTACTTAGGAAATAATATTTTTATTTTTATTAAGACAACTATCAATATAATCATGCATGAAGTATAAATATGTTGCTAGTAACATGACAAAAATAACAATAATAATAAGATAGAAAAATATAAGAATAAATAAAAATAAATATCAAGTATTGGAAGTTTAGCTTGATTTCAAGGCCTCTGGGCGTAGTCATGGGCAAGTCTAAAGAAAGAAAAATAAAAGAAATAAAAAAATTGTTTTGACTTGATGAGGACAAATCTAAGACTACAAAGACTAGTCTTAATATTAAAGCATGAAATAAATAAATAAATAAATTGCAAGCAAAAATAAATAAATAACGGTTATGTTAGTGAGCTTATATGCTTTAAGAAATATATATAGATACATAAATATAGATATATAATATTATATTTAAGTTAAGACAATAATAATAACATTTACAT
This sequence comes from Combretum micranthum, assembly GCA_024138025.1. Classification (NCBI taxonomy): domain Eukaryota; kingdom Viridiplantae; phylum Streptophyta; class Magnoliopsida; order Myrtales; family Combretaceae; genus Combretum; species Combretum micranthum. The sequence goes on from JAMXBD010001762.1 coordinate 128,466, forward strand.
AAATAAAACAACATAATGAAATTTATTCATGAAAATGAACATGAACAAGAACAAAACATGAACATAGTGTTGCTTCTATAACATTTGAATGCTTAAGAAACATACACTATGGTCATGTTAAGTTATATGACATAGTAAGAATATGTGGGTAAGAAATTTACCTAAGATGGAAATATGAGAGTGGTAGTGTAAGAGAGGTTTTGGATAGTATGTGTGTAGAAAGTAAGTAGGAAAATGGATAGTAAGGAAAATAAAAGAGATTTTTGGGGGAGAGAATTTGTGGAGTGAATTTGAGAGAGTTTTGGTAAGGTAAATAAGTGTGTGAAAGAAATGGAGGGAGATGGGGTATTTATAGAATTTGGGAGTGAAAATTGTGTGATTTTAATAAATTAAAAAAGAAAAAAAAATGTGTGTGTATATGAGGTGGTGTCGACCATGAGGGAGAGAGGGGGAGAGAGTTGATTTTTGATTTGTTTTATATTTTTGTTAATTAAAAGTAATAAGTTGTAACGTATGACGTGAATGAAGATGTACGAGAAATGTAAAAAGTAGAAAATAGATATGTAAAGTGTAACAATAGGTGTACAAAAAGTAGAAATAGATGAATAGTAGTGAATAGTGCAGAATAGTACTATAAATGGTAGATAAGATAAATTAATACTGGTGGTAAAAAAAATATGCGTAATTAAGTTATATATGATATTTTTAGATATTGAAAAATTATAAAACTGATATTTTTAGAATCCTTGTATTTTTACAAGTTAATGGTATTATCGGAATATTTTTGCCGTTTGTTTACCAGGACATGGTTTTAGAAAACTGATCCCGTTCGGATCCGAAACACACTAAAAATTAATAAATCTGATATTTTTAGGCTTTCTTATATTATTACAAAGTATTTTCCACAATTATTTCAATTTTGTTGTTTAGAGTTAAGAACGCGGGATTGCAGGATCTAAAACTATTAGGTTTTGTTATAGGTTTGTTGGAGAAAATTACATGTACCATGTACTTTAAAAAAATATTTCATAAAACAAAATTATAAAAAAAAATTACAATAGTAGTGTTGTTGTATCGCATGACCAACAAGCGATACACATATAAATATATGCGTATTGCTCATTGGTGATGCGCTCGGACGAGTATCGCATAACCAACATGCGATACTCAAGCACCTAATTTTTTTTTTGCCTAGGTTGCTATATTTCTATCTGAAGATGCGATATAGGAACACTATTTTGGTAATTTTTTTTATATAATTTATATTCGTGTATTTTTTTTAAATCAATCCTAAACATGTGTTCAACCCAGGTTTGTTGACTTTAGGATTTTCGGTTGATTCCCGGTTTAGGATTTAAGCATAAACCGTGACTTAAAATCTAGGGGTTTACACCCTCAGCAACAAATGACTCGCATGTATAGGTGTTAAATTACATACAACTTCATCCTTTTAGCTACCAATGGAAAAAGCAATTAACACCTGCTTTGTTACCTTAATCTCTCCACATTCATTAAACCATTGAAGCTTATATGGCTTGGGGTGTTTAGTGGTCTTGAGTCTCAATTTTCCCACAAGAAGTGTGCTGACAATGTTAGTGCTACTACCTTCATTGATAATCATACTACAAACCTTTTCCTCCACTACAGCTCGAGTGTGAAAAATATTCTACCTCTGCGGCTCAATTTCACTCTCATCCACCTATTGTGTACTTAAGGTATGTCTATTAACTAGCGATAAATTTGAAATATCTACCTCTTCACGATCAGTAATATCCTCCAACTTAGGCATATCATCCTCATCTCCTTTCGCTCTCGTAGTCGTCTTATATTCGTCTTTGCTCAATGCAATCATAGCCCTCTTATTAGGACACCAAGAAGCTAGATGTCTAGCACCATTACACTTGAAACAACGCAATCTGCTCAATGAGACTGGGATTCAAACTTACCTTTGGCCTTATGAGGGGTTTCCTCTTTAGGCATAGCTTGAGTCGATTCTCCCTCCCAGCTCTCCTTATCCTCCTCTTTCTAATGTTTCTTCCACGAGGTAGAAGAAATACCTTCATAGCTATATTTTAATTTCCTCTTGAGTTGGCTTTCGGATTTCAATGCCATCTAATATATTTCTTCGAACTTCATATAATGCTATAATTCTACCTTGTCTGCAATGTTTCTATTTAGCCTATTTAAAAATCTTGACATAGTTGATTTATCATCCTCCTTTACATCAATCTTCATCATAAGTGTCTCTATTTCGATATAATATTCTTCTACGCTCCTACTTTCTTGAACGAGTTCTTGTAACTGGCGGTGTAATCCTCTATAATAATGTGAAGGAATAAAGTCTTTCTCATGATCTGCTTTAGCTCTTGCCATGTACTAGTTAACTCCTCTAAATCTCCTCCTATTAAGAATAAGTTGATTCCACTATATGCCGGCATATTCATTGAATTTTACAACAGCTAATTTGACCTTTTCGTCTCTGAATAATTGTGACGGACAAATATCAACTCAATTTTGCGCTTCTACTCTACATAAGCATCTGGGTCACTACGCCCCTGAAAAGGTTGAATCTTGAATTTTATAGACAATTTTCTCACCTCCTCAACCAGTGTTATCCCGTGAGTGATATTTTCCTTTGGCTCTGATATTATCTTGTTCATCATTAGAGTCTAGCTCTCTTTGATTTTTGCCATTCAAGGCGATCCATTCACATCGTTAATCCCTGCAACATTTTTAATATTTGAGCTATATCACTAGCCTCTTCTCCTTCCTTTTTCGAAGTGCTTGACATCCTGTGATATTAGGATATAACCAAACAAATAATAATAAAAAGGAAAAGAAACCTCACTATACTCCCTCACGTTTATACACTTGACAGATATGTAATCACTCATGTTTCTCTCAAATTTGGCTTTTTTCACGATGATGGGCTCACCGCACTTGACTTTTACTGCTCAAATTAATTCCTTTCGTGGAAATTTCAACTGAGCCCTTAAAGCCCACACATTTTTTTTTTTTTGAATTCAAACCCTAGACAAGATCGCTAATCAAACAAATAAAAAATGAAATCCTTTTTTTTTTTTTTAATCCAAGTTCTTTCTTCTTCAATCAAATCCTAATAAAACACTAAAAGACACATTTTTTTTTTTTTTTTAATCAAAGACACCAAAACTATCAAACCTAGCAGCAGACAATCAACAAGACCAAACAAATTGAAAAAAAAAAAACTAACAAAAAACAAACAAGATATGCACGACTCGGGTTATCTTTAATCGAACTAGATATGGATTCTTAGAAAACCTTGCTCTGATATCAATCTGATGCATGTTTGGCATGCATTTGCAATTTCTTGGACTCTACGAATCGATATGCGGACCTTGACCCATAAAATATCTAAAACAGAATCAGATACGTGATCTTAGATCTGAGAACTTCACGAACCTTGGTATAAATTGATGGAATAACCTTAACCCGTTGGTTGAGTAATCCTAAGAGCTTTGATATAGAGATTTTGATCTTGTAGAAAATATTAACCAAGAACCTTGATATAACGAAGAACTCAACAAGAATATCAAATTTTTGAAGATTTCACAAATTCTCGAAAACACTCAAAGAGAAGAATCTTCTCTTAAAGGATTTCAATATCAAAAGTGATCTCAAGTGATTTGTTCGTACATCCAATAGGTTTTGGTCTATGTAGGCTAACAAAAAGGAACTTGAAAGACAAACAAAAACAAGTTGTTCAGATATAAAAGCTGGCGACCTAAACTACAAATTGGGCAGCCTAAAAGTAAAAACAAGAAACTGAAATAATTTCCATAGTAAGAAGGCTGGTGGCTTAAGGGTTTACGACGACGATGTAGGTATGGAGGTTGGCATACAACACAATTCATGGCTAAGTGCAACACTTCAAGGCTGGCAGCTTTTATCCCTTATGAGTTGAAATGTTTTAATCTTTCACGATGACACCTTTGGATCCCCATCAGTATGGAACCTGAGACTTCATGCAACCTGCACCACCTTCCTAGGATCTTATAGATCACTCTATGATTTGCAAATGTAGGTTTCCCAAATTCATTATGTTTTTGCTAAAAAATTTTCACCTCAAACTCACAACTCATATTCTTAAAAAATGCAAATATTTCAAATAGGCAGCCACTTGCATTCCACTCACATTCAATCCTCCTTGTTACGTCACATTAACTTCATCTTGTGTCTATAGTGAATTGAGATACTTGTTAAATGATTCGTGAAATTTAATTAAGATTTTCTATTATCTAGCTAGGATTGGTTCCAAGGTTGTCGAACTTGCGATTTTATGTAGAATTGTCGAAGGGTTTGTATAATTAGAATGGAGAAACCAAAATGCTACGGTCCATGTCAAATAATTTTGAAAAATTATAAATATGCTTACAATGATTGTAGAAAACTTGAAATACATAATGGATTTGTAGAGAATTATTTTGGTAATTGGGCTTCTAGCTTGATTTAATGCCACAGGCCGGTCTTCTGAGTTAGTGACAGGGTCTGGAAGACCGAATCCAATAAGGGATGTTGTATGGAGATTTGGCTTGGTAAGCTTGGAACAGGGATCGCCAGACCGGTTCATTCCTCTCTCTGCTTAATTTGGTTTTCTCGTGCGTGAAAAATAGGCTATAAAAATATCTTCCTAAGTTAATTTAGGTTTGTTTGAATAAAATAATGCTTATGTGGACTAAAATAGACCTTCATCCTTTTTATATTAAGAATGGCCTTCTTATATATAATAAAAACCATCAAGTCTATTTCTAGCTCAACCCACTACTATAAGAGAAAAATACTTTGATATCGGCTGCCATATCATTATAAAATGATCTAATGGTCATCAGCAACACTTGATCTTGACTGTTCATTTGAGTACCATCTATCGACTGGTATCAATCTTCACCATTTATAAATGAGAGGTTCCTCTCCTTATTTGGGAGGTCATTCTGCATATTACTAAGATTGAAGCAACGCAATATTGTGTTGAAATATCTCCACGAAAGATCACAGTATCTATTCTACTAAAAACGAGTCAAGAACGATCAAATCTTCTTGATTTAATTTTCTGTCACACTTGCGTACTTGAGAAACTTGGTTTGCATGTTCCTCCTCCCATGTTTCTCTTTGCGACATCTTATATATGTCATCGGTTCATAACTCTTCTCAGGTTGATCGACACCCATCACACGTGATCGGCCAGCTGTAGCAACCCCATTATATAGATATACAAAAAAATAAAGAAATCAAGTTCTTTTTTTATTATTTAACTCTTAATCTATAATATAACCCAATATTGTTGGACCTAACTCGAATAGTTGATTTGGACATGTGAGAGGGTTAAGGGTCAAAGGGTTGAATTGCGTTCAACTAGGGTCAAACCGATCATATTTTAAAAGATATGAGAAATTATACTAAATTACAAGGTCAAATAGCCTTAAGCTTATATATTTATTCTAATTAAACATAAAATTAAATACCGATTCGAATCCTATGTGCATATTGGAATTGCGTTCAACTAGGGTCAAACCGATCATATTTTAAAAGATATGAGAAATTATACTAAATTACAAGGTCAAATAGCCTTAAACTTATATATTTATTCTAATTAAACATAAAATTAAATACCGATTTGAATCCTATGTGCATATTGGTAATTGTTTTTCTGTGAATGGCTGTCTTTATTTTTACATTGAGTGAAGAATTAGGAATAAAGTTATTAGATGGTTGATAAATTTTAGGTTTCGAAAAAATCTACTTTTGCTATTTTTACATAATTTTAAACCCTCCCACCCTCCCCTCTCCTCCCCTCCCCTTCTTCCTTGAGTGCAAGCATTGCATGCAATGTTACAAGTATAGTTTATAAATCTCATGCATCAGCACATTGATATGTATAGAAACCAATCCTTGTTAGTAATTCAAGTGGATTCTCCAGGGATATTGTTTGTATCCATTAATTAAACTAACTAAAATTGTTAACTGTACGAAGGAATAAATATTCTTATGAATATATCTTATTCTTGTAAAAGATGCTCAAATCATGTTATTTATATCCTTAGAGACCCTTTCTTTTATTGCGTTTAGAAAGGCTATAGCCTGTAGTTTTGCTTATGAATGATGGTTGGTTTGCATTGCAAGCTTTGATTCATTGGAGAAAGGGGGTTTGTGTGGTCTCGAGCAATGGAAAAAGTAAAAGTTGAAAAAGTAGAAGGATGGGTTTTTTGTCTTCATGGAAGGACGGATGAGATTTTAATATCAAGTGTACAAATAATGGAACTTGTTCCTGAGACAGAGGTTAGGGAGCCATCAGCTATTCTGACATTCTCCTATTTAAGACATGAAGAGTAATTTTGAAGGTTTTTGGTAGAACCTGTCATGTGTTTATTCGCACCAGAGTCAATAACCCAAGAATTAAGGGAAGTTGTAAATGCTGTACTTGCTTGCACATGATTGGATGTGGCGATGGTAGAGGAGTCAAATTTGGTTAAGAGATGACGGAAATGCTGAATTTCTTTAGAAGACAACATTTCTCCTGAGCCTGTCTCCTTGGATGTCTCTATTGTTTCTGCCACATTTGCTTGAGCCCTTGTTGAATTAATTTGCTTTCCTCCACGACCTCTAGTTGGTCAACCATGTAGTTTCCAACAAGTTTCCTTTGTATGCCTTGGCTTCCCATGGTAGTCACAGTGCAAGTGATCTTTATCAGAAATTATCTTTGGTTACTCATGGAAGACAGCTAACCCTGACTTCTCGATTGGTGCTTGGTAAAGCATGACACCACGTCGGCTTTCTTCTTGTTGAACATAAGAGTATGCATCTTCAAGAGAAGGAAAAGGAATTTTACCGAGAACTTGAACCTTGATCTGATCATACTCTGGGTTCAATTTAGCCAGAAAATCATAAACTCGCTCCTTTTCAATTAGCTTTTGAAATAGTACTGCACCTTCGGTACAATGTGCTTGGAGATCCTGATAGTAATCTATCTCTTGCCATAATCCACTTAATTCAGAATAATAATCAGTGATTGTCAACTCACCTTATTTCGTGCCATGGATTTTATTCCGAATCTCAAATATCTGGGCATAATTTCCTTTGCGAGAATATGTACGTTTAGCTGAATTCTAGATCTTCTCAGCAGTTTCAAGTAATAAATATTGTTTGGAAATTCGGGAATGCATAGCATTCAAAAGCCATGTCATAACAAGTGAGTTTTCAGAATCCCATTGAGCATAACTAGCATTTGATATGTCAGATGGTTTTTTATCTCCAGTAATATAGCCTAGCAACTTTCTAGATTTAATAAAAAGCAAATAAGCCTGTGACTAAGCAAGATACGTACCAGCCCCATCCAATTTAATAGCACTGATCTGTGGGAGGGAGCTATTCTCCATTGCCTTAGTATCTTCCATGAGAAAGGAAAAAAAAAACCAAAGGAACAACTGCATAGTTAAATAACGGAGCAACGGTGAAGTACCAGTCTCACGTGCTTTGGAGAAGTGGCCAGAGAAGGTCTAAGAAGCGACCGGAGAGCACGTTTCGGGTGAGGAGCAATGACGAACAGTGATCGAAGATGCCCTACGCGCTTCCATGCGCCGGCGAGTGAAGAATTCCCAGGAAGAAAGATCGGCGCGTGAGTCCACGCGCGGCTTTAAACGGCGATCGGACTTCTGGGATAGGCTGATCGGGGGATGGTCTTCCTCGTTGTAGCGGCGGTGACAAAAAATAGAGGGAGAAAACTTGACCTCTTTTGAAAACGAACAAACAAAAACTGGAAAAGAAAAGAGAAAAACGAAAAAAAAAAAAAACCCAGAACCTAGTGCTGTGGAGGGAGGAAAACTCGCCTCAAATGGCAACGAAGCTCTGATACCATGTAGAATTTAGAGAAGAAATTTCTTTATTTCCTTATATGATTTTTGTACAATCAAAGAGATATATATACACTTTATATATCCTACCTACTACTGTGTATTAATTATACTGCATCCTACCTACCAATATAAGCTAGTCTAGTAAATATAAGCTAGTCAACAACTTTATTTAGTTTGTTTGATATAATAACTTAGGTGTTTTTTCTTAGTTTTATACTGTAAGTATTGGGCCCTTGTCCTATCTTGCTCATGCGGGTATATATCTTCCTTTGCTTAAATGAATTTTTTGAATTAACCGGGAAAAAAAAGTGTATGATATACCCTATTTGAGATAGAGTACAATAAAGGTTTTTTTTTTTTTTTTTTTTCATTTTTCCTAAAATTTGATACAGTATGAGATTTTAGGACTTTGAGACTTAATGGTGAAGACTACCATGTTTGGAGTGCGAAAAAAAATCATCTTTTTTGGAAGAGATTGAGGACTCCGTAAAAAGAGAAATTACTGTTAGATATGGTAATGTGCATTCGTCCATGGCAACTCAGTTTCCCCTTTGACTCGTAATTCACATGTTGAATGGTGAGTACTATTTAGAGTGGGTTCGAACTTCAAAGCCTTGCTACCTGTGGAAGAGGAAAGCTTGGTCATTTGACCAAAGAAGTGAAGAAATACAATAGATTAAACTCCTCATTGAAGGCCTAAAGATTGGGTTTCTTGCTGGTCATTGTTGTGGCTTATTAAAGTGAGCATTAGAGAACCTCGCTTGATTTTTCCAACAGGCAAGTACGTGTAGCAGGCTTTTCATGATATGTACTCTTATGTGGAGAACTCTCTTAGATCTTTGAATTAAAGTCTAGACCATGGCATTCAAGGCAAGGAGAAAGAGGTGTCTTATTATAACAAGTTGGTTGCCGTATGGTGGGATGTAGATCTTTGTTATGAGGGTGAGTGGAAAGGTTTGAAAGAAAGTATGAGGCTTAAGAAGGGGGAGGAGAATGATGGGTCTATGTTCCTTGTGGGTCTGAATTAGGGTATATTAGTGGTGGTACTTCTGTTGACAGAACACAATGCTAGAGATCGGTAGGAAAGTTAATTTATCTTTCATAAACACGTTCAGAAATTTTGAGCATGGCATATCTTTCATATTGGATAAATGACTTGCACAGTCAATTTGGCTTCGGGGATCAGGTCAGGAAATGCCTTCTTTGGCATTCTAATTTTTGATAGAGCATCCCCAGTTTCAATTCCTTGTGGAGGAGGCAAGGATGGTTGAAGTTTTCTCAAGTGTATAAGTTGTCTACCGAGTTAAGGATATTAGAGGAATTGACATAACTCAACAATACAAATTACTTCAATCCGATATGTCTTACAGGGTTAATGTGGTCAGGGTAGGCTTAAAGAAATCCAACAGAAGATTGTTGAGATGATTCGATATTGTAGTTAGATGTAGACAAGTGCATGGGAAGAAACTGCCATGCTAATATGAATTGGAAGCTATTAAAAGTTACATAAACCTAACTCTTCATGCTTTTTTTACTATTTGCTCACATTACATAGCAGTTCAATATTCTTTGGGAAGAGAAATCAGGAGACCTTTGTACTGTGCACACCTCCTGCCATCTCCTCCAGAATGTATATGTGCATTTGTATTTCTACTACTCTCTCCATCTTATAAACTAAATTGTGTTAGTCCAGCTTTGAGCTCACAAGATGTTTCGGATCATGATTATCTCTGTTTTACTTATATTGTTAAATAAAAATTCTTCTCTTTTTCTTTCTCCCCTCCTTTTTATTTAATTACCAACAATACGATTTATTCTTACAGGGACAGGATTCTGATTTTAGCACCTTGGATTTATTAGATCCATCATCATCCGATGTAGTCGTTGGAAAAATTTTGGTTTTGTAATGTTGAGGTGGGCAGTATTTTATTGACTATCATATTTTCAGCTTAGATGACCATCCAACAATCTCATTCCTGTTGACCATGTAGGATCCAAATGAAACAGAAAAGAGTTTTGCAATGCGGATCTTATCTATTGCGGTATGTTAGCAAAGAACTGCTTCTTTGATCACTCTCTTTCTATGACTCTTTCAGCTATCACTTTTTGGGTTAAATTGTGAATTGATGTCAAAGGCATATAAGCTTCTTTGCTTCTGGAAGTCTTATCTTGGCAGCCTCTTTATTTTTGCAGGATTACAATGAAGATGGGAATTGTCATTCTCTGAATTTTCTGACTTGATAAATGCCTTTGGTAATCCATTGGCTGCTAACAAGGTTTGAACGAGTTATAACTTCATTAAGCTGCTTCTGTTCTTGAATTAATTGGCAAAAACTTTGTGATAAACAATCCACTGTCTTAATAGTGGAAATCTTGACTCTCATTGTATTACAAGTTAGATGGTTAAGTGGGCATCTATCATATATTTTGAAGGAGAAAGCATTCAATTATCTCTCTTTGTTTCTCTTGCAGACATGCCCACACACTGCACTTGTATTACTATGCAGCTGGTGGCTGGTGACATATACACACACAGTGATCCACCACATTTTGTTAAAACACAGCTTATCTATTAAAGTAAAGCAGGACAGTTGTCTAGTTTTACCATGCATACTCATGATAAGCTAGTTGCCATGTTATGGATGTTGAGTAGATGCATGTTTGCCATATTCTGTGAACATCCTATATTATTGGTTTTGAAATATAAATATGGTCTAGAAACAAATAATGTATTTTGATTCGGTTTCTTAGTGGAATTTTTCTCTTTACAAGTATTGTTTAAGCTAAAAAGTTTTGTGAACATGGTGACCTTTTTACCAGAAAGAGGAGCTTTTCAGAGAAGCTGATATTAATGGGGATGGTGTTGTCAGCATAGATGAACTGGCCAGCTTGCTCACTGTACAACAAGAAAAGTATTACAAATTTTTAAGTTTATAATGTTAATTAATTATCTCTTTCTGCTTGATCAAGTGATGTCAATTGCATCAGAGTCCATGGTGTGGAATACGCTATTGATGTACCTTTTAATGTGCAAATCAACTGAAAATATATTTGCTTTTGCTGAAAAATGTCATTTAATGTGCAAATCAACAGAAAATATATTTGCTTTTGCTGAAAAATGTCGTGATTTTCTTTCATGTAATGTCATCTGTTTTTTCATTCATAGTACAAATTACTTATGTAGGAATTGAAGGAATTATTTTCTTAGTAAAACAAATAGGATTGGAGCTAACTTAGGAAGACAAAGTAAGTTAAAGCATTATTATAGGAAATAGAAAAAGCATGGTAACAAAGATGTTAGTGAGGTATTGGAACTTAAGTTTATGTAACTTTGATAAGGAAGAGGAAAGCCAGGCAATAAGGACTTAGTAATAGTTGCGGGAAAGGGGGCAATTAAGGCCACCTGAAATAAAAGGACAGGTGAGGCTATTTGGAATTAGGCTATTGCCCATAGGAAAATATGGCGATCCAGGCCACTTAAAAAGAAAGGCCATTAAGACAGGTAGGGCCGCTTGGAATATGTGTGGATAGCAATGAAGGCTGAATTGGTGGGATGGGAAAGGGTAGTGGAGACTCAATTTTTAAAGCTGGGACAAAACCTCAACGACAAATGCATCTACCCTGTATCTCCCTCAATCTTCTCTTCTCCGTAACACTGCATCTCCTGTGTCTTCATAAGTCTTCTTGATCTTGAGGGCTATTATGTGTTTAGGATCACAATGAAGGCAGGAAAGAATGATTACTTGGAGGATGACAAATAATGTCCAGCTGCAGTGGAACATTATTTTGTTCAATAGAAAGAGGAATCGGTAATGTAGGCGGGATGCAATGAACAATAGGAGAGTAGAAGTAGGGCTACTGTACAAAAATGAGGAGTAACAACTAACAAAGGCTGCAGAAGCAAAAGTGATCAGATTTAGATCGAATAACACAACACAAATAAAATGCTTGATATAAGAATTAGGATTTCTTACAACCAACTGAAAGGAGCAAAGTTATGCAATGTAATGATGGGATTTTCCTGCCTTTTGCTGCATTTTACTAAAAAGGATTGAAGACGAGCTTTTGCTAGAAGATGAGCTTTCAATCAGGCTACTGAACCATCAGGATTAACCTAAACTGCAAATATCCATTTACAGCCGATTGCCTTTTTTCTTACAAGTAAGTCCACTAGATCCCAAGTGCCATTTTCATCCCAGGCATTCATCTTGTCAATCATAGCATCTCACCAACCATGATGTGAGATGTTATGTGCTTGAGTTTGGGATCTAGTCACGGGTCGGTGTAAGAACAAATTGTTAATTGCGATTGATTTGTTCTTATTAGCATTTTGACCTTTCTTACTTGAACCTATGATGAAAATAGGGTGAGGGCTCTTTCGAGAGAACCCTCTGATCTCTTATGCAAAAAAGGAACAAAAAAAAGAAAAAACTAATTTAGAATAATGGTAATAACTTTTCGTCCCCCTCCTTACTTATCTCAATACTAATATTTATACAAGCAATTCATACAATATTAGGAAAGTAAATAATAATCTAATAAAGGATTATTAATATACCTAGTCAATACGCATATTTAATTAAAACCTAATTTAGTCAATAAGCATTTATTCATAGGATATTTCCTTCTCAATAAGCATTGATAATTATTGCGTTTATTACGCATTATTACCTAAAATATTTCTTTCCCAAAAAGGCATCTCTAACATCACTCTCCCCTTGGACAACGAGCTTGTCCCTAAGCTCAAAGGTGGGATAAAGGCGCTAGAACTCCTCCATGGACTCCCAAGAAGTTTCTTCTGGTGGTAATCCTTCCCATTGAACTAAAACTTTGGGTATGCCTCGATTAAGACGGATCGAAGCACTGCAGCAGGAACGGGTGCAACCTTGCTTTCGGCTAATGGTGGTAATGTGGATAAGGTAGTAGGAGCGTCTCCAATGAATCGCTTGACAAGGGCAACATGAAAGACATCATGCGGCTTACAAGCTGAAGGTAACTCCAACTGATATGCTACAGAACCAATGCGACGCTTGATGCGAAAGGGTCCATAGAACCTAGAAGATAATTTTTGACATGGGCAGGCAACCAAAGACAATTGGTGATAGGGTTGCAAGCGAAGCCATACCCAATCTCCTACCTCAAAAGTAACTTCTCTGTGTGTGGAATCATACACCTGCTTCATACGATTTTGAGCTTGTTGCAAGCGTAAGCGTATTTCCGCTAACACCTGGTTTCGTTGGATGAGGGCGAGGTCTACTGCATCTAATTTAGCTAGTCCAGGACAATATGAAGTCAATTTAGGTAGGGCTCTTCCATATACTACCTCAAAGGGAGAGGTGCCTAATGAGGTGTGATAGGAAATGTTATAGCAGTATTCAGCCCACGATACGCATTTCACCCATTGACGTGGTTGGTCATGAACAAAGCATCGGAGGTACATTTCCAAAGTTCGGTTGACTACTTCTGTTTAGCCATCTGATTGAGGATGATAGGCTGAAGAGAAAGCTAATTTGATGCCACAAAGACGGAACAATTCTTGCCAAAATCGACTAGTAAATACAGGGTCACGGTCACTCACAATGGTCTCTGGTAACCCATGGAGGCGTACGACCTCATCGAAAAAGACATTACCAACACCAATCGCCTTATAAGGATGTGACATCGGCAGGAAGTGGGCATATTTAGATAATCGATCAACCATAACCAATAACATCGATTTGCCACCAACCTTCGGCAACCGTTCGATAAAATCCATGGACATGTCAGCCCAAACCTGATTTGGAAGATTTTATGGTTGCAACAATCTTGCAAGTTGCAAAGTCTCAATTTTGTTACGTTGGCAAGTTTGGCCATTACAAACCCAATCCTGAACGGTTGTTCTCATTCCTTCCCAATAAAAATCAGCGTACTTGTAATGTCTTCTGGACCCCTTCATGTCCAAGATCATGGAAGACAACTAAGAGTGTTGGTATTATAGGGGAACTGGGTTGCAAGTAAATTCTATTCTTATAGAGGATCACCCAATCTCGCACTAACCATGAAGAATCCTTCTGTCCTTCTTCTATATTGCTTCAACTCTCCCAGCTGCTCAGAATTCTCAACCTCATCTCGATATGATCAAACAATAGAAGTCGAGGTTGGGAAATTGCATGTAAAGAGCCATCATCCTCCTCTCTCCTCGAGAGAGCATCTGCAGCTTGATTAGTATAACTTGCTTTATATTCGACCCGAAAGTCGAACCCCATAAGTTTACCAATCAAATGCTGTTGAGGATAGTAGAATTTCTGTTCTAATAGATATTTCAAGCTATAATGATCGGTGCGAATGATAAAGGCCACCCCATAAGGAGTGCCTTCCAATGTTGCATAGCCTTAGCCAGGCCAATAAGTTCCCTCTCATATGTTGCTAAATTGCTATGCTGCTTTGCTAAGCGCCAACTGAAAAAGGCAATAGGATGACCCTGCTGTTGGAGAACAACACCAATCCTAGTGCTAGAGGCATCACATTCAATTACAAATTCCTTTGAAAAATTTGGTAATCGTAGAACAGGCGTAGTAGAAAGTGCCTTCTTCATCTTGGCAAAGGAGGTTGCAGCATTCTCATTCCACTCATAGGGATGCTTCTTAAGTAAATTAGTCAAGGGAGCTGCAATTACTTCATAATCTTAAATGAAGCGGCGGTAGTATCCTGCAAGCCCGAGGAAACTATGAAGTGCCTTAGCTGATCGAGGGGTAGGCCAATCCAATACTGTTGCAATCTTGCTGAATCCACCGAAAGCCCCTTTCCATGCATAATATGTCCCAAATAAGCCACTTGCTTTTCACTGAAGGAGCATTTAGATTGTTTCAAGAATAGACAATGTGTGTGTAATAATAGGAAAACCTGTCTGACATGTTGGAGGTGCTCTACCCATGTCTTGCTGTAGATGAGGATATCATCAAAAAATACTAAGACAAATTTCCGTTGGTGCTCTTGGAAGACTTCATTCATTAGTGCTTGAAAGGTAGAGGGAGCGTCAGTTAGCTCGAAGGGCATGACCAAGAACTCAAAGTGACCATTGTGAATTCTTAATGCTGTCTTTTCTACGTCAATAGGCTGCATACGGATTTGATGGTAGCCAGAGCGCAAATCTAATTAAGAAAAGAATCGTGAGCCATGCAGTTCATCCAACAACTCTTCCATTACCGGAATAGGGAATTTATCCTTTATCGTTTTGGCATTTAATCCCTATAATCCACACAAAATCTCCATGTTCCATCATGCTTTCGCACTAGTAGCACTGGGGAGGAACAAGGAGACTGGCTCGGTCATATAATGCCTTGTTTAAGCATTTGTGCACATTGTTGCTCAATCTCGTACTTTTGAATGTGAGGGTAATGATAAGGTTGAACAATTACAAGTTTGGCTCCTTGTAACAGATGAATGTGGTGGTCCAACCCTCTAGTTGGGGGTAACTGGGATGGTTCTTGAAATAAATCCCTAAATTCCTTTAGTAACTCCTCCATCATGTATCTCACAAGTTCTTCCCCTTGTATTTTCTGAATTACCTTTTGAGTCGATCCTCTATTACCGTGCCAAGTAGTCTCTTTCCCTCTTAGTAAAAATGTCATGGTGAGACGTTGAAAGTCCCACCTAATTGGTCCCAAAGTTTGGAGCCACTTAACCCCTAGTACAATGTCACAGCCCACTAACGGAATCACATATAAATCCGTACAAAATGAATCAGAACCTACATGCATGTTTACGCACTCACAAATTCCTCCACTAGGTAACTTCTCTCCGTTGGCCAGAGCTACTCTAAGCCCTAGGTGTTTTTTAACCCCGAAGCTGAGTTATTTTGCCTTGATCTCATTAATGAAAATGTGAGTATTTCCTGAGTCCACCAACTTGCACCGTCTGTCTAGCTATGTATGTCTGCACTTGCATAGTTTGAGTGCTATGGAAACCAATAATAGCATGTGAAAAAAAAAAAAGATACCTCGAGATCATCAATCTCCTCATTCCTCTTAGAAGTCTCCTCAATCTCTTCTAACCCCGCAAAGAACAATTGCTTACACTTATGGTTCATTGTAAAGGGCTCATCAGAATTAAAACACAAACCTTTAGCCCGACGTTCGGCCATTTCGGCTCGACTTAAGGCTGGATGACTGGAGTGACCTTGTGATCTTCAATTATACCTCCACTTTTTCCTATATTTTGGAAATACCCATAAACTCCACTACTCTTGCCTGTCTGGAGTGTCCTTTGGTACACTTGTAGCTTATGCTCAAAGGCTCGTGCGAGAGTCATTGTTGTTTCTAAATCCGGCGGACATTGCATTTCTGCATCCAACCTAATGGCCTCTGTCAAACTTGCAGTAAACAAAGCAATTTGCAAGTTTAGATGAATAGCCTTAGTTTGCGCCAATAAGGTTTGAACTGCCTTTTGTACTCTTCAACTGATCTTGTCTAATTCAATTTTGCTAATTCTCCTTTTAGATTGCCACGCAATGGCGGTCCAAATCGAAGCTTGCATCGGCGTGCAAACTCCCGCCATTTAATTGGGGCTGTTCACTAACTAGCTTATAGTACCATAGTTGGGCCTCTCCTATCATATGGAAAGAAGCTAAATTGACCTTGTTATATTCCGGTATTCCTTAGGTCATAAAAAATTGTTCACATTGATTTATCCATGCCAATGGGTCTCCTATTCCATCATAAATAGGAAACTCAAGTTTTGTATAACGAGGAATCATAGGTTGATTGTGATGATCGGGTCTATACCCGAAGCCAACTTGTGGCCCGAAACCATAGCCATTTTGCCGGTGTAGTTTTGGAGCTCCTCTGGTTTCAAACCCTACATCGAGGTATTGCTCCATGGGAACATGAGAGGGGTTAGCACGTGGCTCTCGTCGTGGCTGCATTGGAGATTGGCCCATGTTAGTTTGGACCCCATGCCAGTCGTAGTTGGGGTACAATGGTGGAACATGCTATTGGTTATCATGAATAAAAGTTGCACGTTGGTGTTGTGTAAACCAGCCTGTCTTAGATCTAGAGTGTGTTCACCATGATTTAGACCACCATGGATCCGTGTGCCCTGGGGCAGTGGACTGTTTGCAGGTTTGGTGTTCTCTTGATTTTCTCTACCATTTTCCACAATGTTCTCTAGGTTATTTGTGGTCATTTTTGTCTTTCCTCCTCCACCGACACTAGTCTCTCCTAAAGGCCTTGAAGAATGCGACCTAGCCTCCGATAAGGATATTTTCTTTGATAAATCATCCAAAATATCTAGTATTTGTCGTCGTTCCTCTTCTTGTTTTGCACGATCTTGTTCATATTGCTAAATGAATGTTTCCAATCGATCTTGCTCAGAACCACCCATGACAGTTGGCTCTGATACCAAGTTGTTATGTGTTTTGAGTTTGGGATCTAGTCACGGGTCGGTATAAGAACAAATCGTTAATTGTGATTGATTTGTTCTTATTAGTATTGCGACCTTTCTTACTTGAACTTATGATGAAAATAGGATGAGCGCTCGTTCGAGAGAACCCTCCGATGTCTTATGTAAAGAAGGAACAAAAAAAGAAAAACTAATTTAGAATAATGATAATAACTTTTCTTCCCCCTCCTTACTTATCTCAATACCAGTATTTATACAAGCAATTCATACAATATTAGGAAAGTAAATAATAATCCAATAAAGGATTATTAATATGTCTAGTCAATATGCATATTTAATTAAATTTAATTAATTATAAGCATTTATTCCTAGGATATTTCCTTCTCAAAAAGCATTGATAATTATTACGTTTATTACGCATTATTTCCTAAAATAGTTCTTTCCCTAAAAGGCATCTCTAACATGAGAGGGCAACATGAATAGACTTAGGAATGGTTGTAGTATCAAGGGATGCAACGAATGAGGAAGACGATGAAGATAAGTGATCATAAGATATAAAGGAAGAAATAAGATAGGTACATTGACGTTTACATTTGTGAAGAGCTATAGGAAGATCAAGATCACTTGAGACCGGAGGAAGAAGAGACTGGTGCAGGACATGAAGTAGGTGGGTCTTGTTGTTTGGAATATACATGTTGAATTGGAAGTTGTGATGGTGGAGGTGGCATTGGCTCTGGTTGCAACGGTGGTGGTGGTGTCAGTGAAGACTTATAGGTAATGATAAATCAACATGTCGTCATCCTCTTCTTGTGTTGATTTTTCAATGGATGAAGTGAAAAATGGAGTGTTTTATACAAAAGTGACATCAACTGACACAAGGCATTTGTCAAGATGAGGGCAGTAATAACGATATCCTTTTTGAACCCTAGAATAAACCAAGAAGATACATTTAAGAGATTTAGGATTTAGTTTGGTAACCTAAGGACGAACATCATAAACTAAACAAGATTTGGGAAACAACTAAACAAGATTTGGGAAACAATGGGTTTGTAGGAAACAATACTTTGTAAGGTGACTCACCTTGAAGAATTGAGGAAGGTAGATGATTAATCAAAAACAGGCGGTGGAGATTGCGTTAGTCCAAAAATTTTTAAGAACATGTATTTGAAATAGAAGTGCTTTTGTAGTCTCAAGAAGTTGTCTATTTTTCTCTTTTAGCCACTCCATTTTGATGTGGTGTATCCATATATGGAAGATTGGTGAAGAAAGCTATTTTGAATCATCTTTGTTTGAATTGAGTGAAAGAAATATTCCTTGGCATTATTACTTCTTAATGTAAGTACTGAGACATTGAATTGTGTTTTTATTTCAGCATAAAAGGCAAAAAAATGAGAAAATACCTCAGAACGATTTTTCATAAGATAAAGTCAAGTCATTCAAGAATAATCATCTACAAAGGTAACAAAATACCGAAAATCAGTTTTAGACACAATTGGACACGGATACCATGTATTAGAATGGGAGAAAATTGTATGGTTACCGACTTCCTAAAAAGAAATTATACAAATAAAAACTATATAAAATTAATTACTAAAATACTGACGCAAAATCGCATCTAATAAATGTGACTTAGTTTTTTTAAAATTTATGCGTGAATCACCTTTAAAAGATGCGATTCGTAGATCAATACGAATTGCATCTTATAGAGGCGACTCACATCATGAGAAAGTGAATCCCTCTTTAAGAACGCGATTCACGGACTTCAAAAGTTTGAACCGTGTACCATACGTGAATCGCATATCAGAGAAGCGATTCACATAAGTTATACGTGAATCACTCCTTATAGATGCGATTCAGTGCCGTACAAGTTTTGCCTAAATCGCATCTATAAGGAGGTCTCATATTGAAAATATTAATCGCTCCTTCTAGATAAGATTTAGTGTTGGTATTTATGTAACTTTTTTTATGCAATTTGTATTTGTGTAATTTATTTTTAAAATATTGGTAGACGTGTTCTACCCATTAGAATGGATTAATTTAAAAGGCAAACTAGCCTTTTAATTGACTCTAGGCAAACTAGATAAATGGTGATGTTTAACAAAGTGACACGATTCACAATTGAAATTAGAGACATTATTAAATTGAGGACAAATCGTCTTCAACACAGGAAGAGAGGGATGTCCTAGCTGGCAGTGTGCTTCAAAATGTGTTAGGACTTACTGGTAGTAAGTTAAAGGAAAAAGACAATGATCAAGAAAAAATGAGATATAACAATTCATTGCACGAGTGAGTTGACTTACTGATAGTAAGTTAAAGAAAAATTGTGATAAATTTAATACAGAGGACAAGGAAATCAGAGGGGTTGGATTAGTAGTGCTAGATCTAAAAACATGACTTAGAACTATATACTAAAGTGACATTTGTAGGAGATGTGTATGGCTGATAGGTGGAAAAAAGATAAGGATTACTTGTCATGTGATCTGTGACACAAAAATTGATGACCCACTTGGAAGCTGAGGAAAGAAGATACTGAGTTGGTTTACTTGATTTAGTAATAGTGGACATATGATGAGATGAAGCCTTCAATGCTTCTTAATACTGGAAGAATTTGACACATTCATTAACATAAAATATTATTGTCTTTTTAGAAGAAGAATTGGGTATGGATTCAATGGAGGCAATATGTGCTGATTGTTTCTTTTGGTTACGAGTCTGCAATTTTTTACAAGTATGCTTCGTATGCCTTAGCTCATGACAATAGTAGCATACTACTTCCCTTGAATCCTAGCTATGATTATCATCTCCCCCTTTCTTAGTAGAAGGCATCCTGGGTTTTGACTAACAAGGGCACTATTAGAGTATGATGAATTAACAGATATATGCTTCTCTGTGCTAAGTATCCTAGTAAAAGTTTCTTGAAGAGATAATATCTCAGAACTAGAGAGAATCTATATTTTGACACCATCAAATCCAGGACGAAGATCGGCAAAAAAGTCATTACTATTATTTGTTCTTGTTGAGTCTGCTGAATTCTCACATCAGGACTAAATGGTAGTAATACACTCAGTTTCTCATATATCTTATTGAAGTTAATAAGATAGCTGGTAAGAGAATGATTATGTTGTTTGGCACAATAAAAGTCTTTACACACATAGATACGAGAAATATTTCCTTTCGATAAATACGTAAACTCCAAATAATTCATTAACTCCTTCACATAATCGCATTGATTAACCCAAGTAATAATTTCACTATTAATAGAATTTCTAAGTTGCAGAACTATCTTAGCATCATCACGTAACCATGCTTATCTTGTATTATCTACTGGGAGTTCATTAGTGAGGTGATCTTCTTTTTCAATACTTCGTAGGTATACCCGCATAGTCTTACTCTATGCAATAAAATTATTTCCATTCAACTTGTGTTTTGTAATCTTAGTTGATACGGGAATCATAACAATTACAGACTTATTGTCTCCATTACCATTTTAAAATGGATATATAGTACCTAACGGAAATTCAGACAAACCTACAATCTTTCAGAATAACAAGAAAACAATTATGACCCTCCTTTTTTTTTTTTAATCACAAATTCATAGCCACAGAATATAAAAGATGAAATTAACCGACATTGAAAATAGCAATTGCATCCAGAGGACAACACCAACCTAATGATAACACTAATGGTATCTAAATTCAATCTACAACAATTCCACAGCACAACAATCCTTGAAAACTTTCGCTAATTGACTTCTAATGAGGATCAATAGGATAAACCCTATATCGCTGGAGGTAGAAACAACCTTACCAAGGTGTTGAAGCTTCTTGATGGCAGAAAAATCCTCCACGTGCCTCCATGCATCGACGAAGTGCTAGAAGGTCGAGAGTTTTGAGTGGCATGTGCAATCCATGTGCGTCTTTTGGTTGCCGGACTTCGTGGGTTGGCCGGTTAGTAGGTGGTGGTCCTTCGAAGACCGGTGGTGACTTAAAAAAAATTTCACGCTTGCTGACTCAAGGGTGGCATATTGCTCACTAGGGCAACTTCACCATGATTGAAAGAAACATAACTCTAATAGAAGTTATTTTCTTACTAGGAGCTCTGATACCATGTTACTAGAAGAAGAAAAAACGATTTCTGATATCTCATATGTACAAGGATATATATAATATATATATGTATACATAAATATACATATAAAAGATACAAGAACCTACCAACCTTTACCAACTTCTACCTAACACTTATATTAATTACAGTATTTAGTAAATATATCATAACATTCATTTGATACACAAAGGTGTATAGGGTCCTTCTACTGTACCTAATGTTTCTGGAGCTCTTTGGTTTATATTTTTGATTCATGATTGTACTTAGGTTATATGACTCTTTATGAACAAATCGGATGTTAGTATTGCTGCACCCATATTTTATTCGATCATAGTTGTCAAACTCAAGTTTCTACCTAGAATCACCAGAGGGTTCGTAGAATCGGAATGTAGAATCCTAAGATTTATAACTAATATAAATTTGCTTGCAAAAACCATAGATTTACATACTATACTAATAAAACTTTAAATAAATTTTGAAAATAAAGGATTTAGTATTAAATTAGTTGTAACAACCAAAATTTAAGTTTTAACGGTTATAATTCACACACTCTTATTAATATATTTACTACAATTTTGACAATTAAAATAATTAATTTTTATTTAATAATGATTCACAATCTACAATTATTAAGATGTATCACAAATTATTTAAGTTATTATGTGCAAGTAGCTAGTTTTTTGCAATAGTGAACATTTATATGTTCACTATATATTTGTGCAAAAAAATATTACATTTATGACAAATAATTTACATACAGAAAATTATTAAAAGAGAAAAAAAAATATAGCACTATATATATTAGTTTAACTTTTATTCACATCGTTCAAAATATATTTGACCTAAAAGAAAATAACTCTAAAAATTACAAAAAAAAAAAAAAAAAAGATTAAAAAAGTAAAATTAAGTTAGGTTAAGATAAATATCAAGAACCAACCCAAAAAATATAAATTTAAACATATTAAATTGATTTCATTTTTAAAGTTCAAATAAAAAAAGTGTAAAATTACAACTTTACGATTTTATACCGATTCTACTTATGATTTTACTACCGATTCTACCACTGATTCTACTATATAAAATTGCGATTCTACTATATAAAATTGTAATTCTACATAAGTTTACTCAAAAAATGATTTTGTATGCGAGTTGAATTGAAATCCCATCATTAACTTGTAAACTCGTAGAAACGTACGAGTTGACTTGCGTGTTTGACAATCATGCACTTAATGGTCCAAAACCAATTTGGGATTAATCCTAGGAACTACTTTAACCAAATTTTGTCATCCTGCTTTCAATCACAACGCATGATCCATGAGTCATCATGTGTCAATATGCTTCAACAAAATAAGGTAGCTGGGGTAAAAAAAAAAGTAGGTAATTGCTAGACATGACTTTTGCTGTTGGAAGGAAATATCCCCAAGTCTTATTGGGGAGAGGCTGTTCTTATTGCCATATGCATGATAAATAGACTTTCTTCACGAATGTTGGAAGACAAGAGTCCTATGGAGGTTCTTAATAGTTTCCATCTTCGATTCAAAATCTCAACTGACCTATTACAAGATCGATTAAGATGGATTTTTCGGGCTTGTTGTAAAGAGAACTTGGCGATCTTGTGACTAGGCTCATTAAGAGAACTCTACGGTCTCTTCAAATGCAAATCTAAAATCTTTTTGGAAATAATTCTCTCTTTGTCTATCTTTTTTCTTTTGAATATATTCTTATAACATAGTACAAGGAGTGGTGGTTATTTTCTACAATAGCCGTCTTTTCTCTCTCTCAGATAACTATTATATATTTAAATTACAAACCCAATTAACTGAAGACACATTACAACACAAACACATGGTTGAACATGCCACTATTGCGTGCTCACACATACACACACACACACACTCTCTCTCTCTCTTTTTCTCTACTTATACATCACGCTGCACTATCACAAGCATAAAACAGCTGTGTGACACACACGAATTGCAGACAACACAAACACGCAAATAGACTCCAACAGAAAAGCTTGGAGAAGCTAAAGAGGAGTTGACAATTGGTAGGAAGATGTTTCAAAGTTTAGTTGGAAAACTTGTATACCTTGTACGTACCTGATTTGATATAGCATTTGCTGTGAGTGTGATAAGTTAGTTTATGCATGACCCGATAAGCTCTCATCTAAGCAACTTATTGGGTTTTGCACTAAGTTAAAGGAAAAAGGGGATTATATTCAAGAACAGCGACAGTCTCACATTAGAAGCCTACACAAATGTAGATTATGTAGGATTATTTAGCATGGAGGAGTAAGTGAAATATTACAGTTAGATCAATTGCAAAAGTAGAATTTAGGCCTAAAGGTTTTGTAGTTGCTAGGTTAATTATTCTAGATGAATTGAAAATCAAGTGGGAGAGACTATGAAGCCTTACAATGATAATAAATCAGCAATCAACAATACTCGTAACCCTGTACAAATGATAGGATAAAGCACATTGAGATGGATAGACATTTTATTAAAGAAAATTACAAAAAGGTCTAATTTGCATATCATATATTCTCTCAGGGGCAACTTGCGGTTGTTATGACAAAGGGATCGAACAATGCAAGCTTTAATGAAATTATTTCTAGATGGAATGATAAATATATATTCCTCAGGATGAGGGAAGTGTTTAGCCTAGGTTTTTGTAAAAATATTTTCTTTTTATCTTTTAGAGGGTAACCATGATTTGTTAGGTGAGGGTTGGCACACTTAATAGGGATATATTGTGTATATGTATATTTGATGTTTTTTGTAATCTATCTATTCGTAAGAATACAAGTCTTTCCTTTTTGTAATCACTCCATGACACGGAATTGTCTATGAGTTTTTTGGTATCAATTGTAATTTCAGGGAACCACTTATGAATAATTGCCCTGTCTGTGGGGAAACTCTTAAAGTTGCAGACAGTCTAAACACCATGATTCACCTAACATTATGTTTCGATGAAGGAACCGGAAATCAGATCATGACAGGAGGGTTCTTGACTGATAAACAAGCATCATATGGGTAAGATTTCTTTTTTTCTTTAACCTTATCCACTGGCCTAGCTGGCATTGCTGTATTTTTTCAAACATTCTTTGATCTTCTGAATTACTTCTATCCAAATTTTTATGTAGGTGGATGTTTAAACTAAGTGAGTGGGCTCACTTTTCATCATATGATGTTGGTTTAAATTTTGGTTCAAGTGCTTCACATATTGTGGTATGCTGGTTCAATTTTTCTTTTAGCAACCTAAGCGTGTCTTTGTTATTTTACTTTCTTTTTTTGCCCTTTGAGTTACTTGTGCTTTGACCATGTCAACCTTAGTGATGCATGCTTTGCCCTCTTTACATTGAAACGTGCATAGGTCCCCTTAACTTCAAATGTACTTAGCCCTTACTTGAGAAATATCCCTCCCCACCCACCCCCTTTTAAGATTAAAAATTGGTGTTAATTTTAATGCTTTTAAGGGCATAAACAATGAATTGTTTTTCCACAAGGTAGGTACGTGAAATGAAGTGAAAAGCAACCCACTTACCATTTTTTTCCCCTCCATTTTAGTTAAATTTCCAATGGTGCCTGCCAATCAGGTGGGTTAATGGCCACTTCATTTGGTTGTTTATGTGATCTAAGGGGTAGGGTGGGGGTAGTGACAAGCTCAAGCCTACAACTAAATCAAGAATTGGTATCATTTATTTGTGTATAAGCGTTGAAGGAAAAGAAGCCCTTGATTTAGTGTAGTATGTTTTTGGGTGTGGTCAAGTTTGTTGGATATGTAAGGGTCTGCTTGCTGTTGCTGGTTTTATGTTTTTGTTATATGTGGATTTGTTGTTGATGTGATTTGTATGTTTTGTATAATGTGTATTGATAATAAGTTCATGTGCAGCTTAGTTATTGGTTGTGTGGACAAGTTTGTGCTGTAATTCAAAAAGTGATGGGAAAAATATGTTTTGTTCATTGTTTTATAGAGTTACATATATACTTATATGGTTATGCTCAACTTATTACAGAGATAATCAACTCGAACCCCGTTTAGAGCTTTTGTAAAAAAGCCTCCTAATTGCTCTTTAGTCTTCACAAATCTTATGGAAAATCAATCTTTGTTGAATTTTCTCACAAACAAAACGGCAATAAATTTCTATTGCTTAGTTTGCTCATGGAATACTAGATTCAATGCAATATGAAGGGTAGTTCGATTTATGAAGCAATAAGGTGTTGAGGTGTTGAGGCCTACTTCGTTTAAGAGCTGATATGTTTACATCACTTCACACATTGTTTGTGCCATAACTTTATATTCTGGTTCTGCACTTGAATGAGGTACAACACTGTGTTTATTGCTTTTCCATGAGACTAAATTTCCACCAACAAAAACACAATATGTTGAAGTAGATCTTCCATCTTCCTTGGAACTTGTCCAATCAATATTTGAAGTACACAATATTAGCATGGCTATAATTTTTATATAGGATACCACGTTTGGGTGTTCCTTTTAAATAGCACAAGATTTGCTTTATAGCAGTCCAATGATCAATGTTGGAGATGGCATATACCGACTCACAACAATAACTGAATATGCAATATCTAGATGAGTTATTATAAGATAATTCAATTTTTCAACCATTTTCTATATCTTTCAGGATCCTTAGACAATTTACCTTCTCTTATTAGTTGCAAATTAGGAACCTTGGTGTACGACATGGTTTGGCACCAATTTTCCTATTTTATACAATAATTCAAGTATATATTTTCTCGAGACAACAAAATCCTTTCTTACTTATTACTTAACATCCAAAAAAATATTTTAACATCCCTAAATCTTTTATTTGAAATTGACAGTAAAGAAATGATTTTGAGAGTTGAAATACCTGTAGTATCATTGTAGTAATAATAATGTCTTCCATGTATACCACTAATAAAATAATACCAGGTGCAGACTGTTTGTAGTAAACCAAATGATTAGATTTACTTTTTTGTATCTCAAATCTCAATTGCTTGTTTAAACTTTACAAACCAAGTACGTGGACTTTGCTTCAAGTCATATAAAGATTTAGAATATCAAACCTTTCCTGAGTCCCCTTGAGAAGATCTCAATGCAGAAAAGTTTCTTGATGTCTAGTTAATGTAGAGGCTAGTTGTGCACTGCTGTCATAGAAATAAATAACCTGACAGATGTTAACTTACCAATAGAAGAAGAAGTGTTATAATAATTTACTTCAAAAGTTTTGGCATATTTTTAGGAACAAGATGAGCTTTCAACAGAGCAATTGATTCATCGGGATTTATTTTATTGGAAAAAAATCATTTATATCCATTAGCCTCCTTCCCTATAGGTAAATTTATCAAATCCTAAGTGCATTTTTATCTAAAGCATTTGAAGAGAAGTAATGTAGAAAATATTTTTTTCAGTAGGATCTGAAATTGTACATAACTTGACTTATTTATACACATTACTAGCGAAATAGGTAGTAATAATTTTAGTACAACAACTTACCTCCACCAACTCTATCAACCTAATAAATATTAAAATAATTTGCAATTACATAATTCAAGAATATTTCTACACTCCCCCTCAGTTGAGGAGTGGATGTTTTCCATTCCCAGCTTGCCAATCAACTCATGATACCTTGCAGGTGATAATATTTTAAAAAAATTTGCCAATTGATTATTAGAAGTTACATATGTTGCAATTATTAATCCATTGTCAAGTTTCTTTTTTTAAAAAAGTCTATCCAACTCTGTAAGTTTAGTTCACTCATGTTGGACCGTATTATGAGCGATACTAATTGCTGACTTGTTATCATAGTATAGCTGCATTGTTTCTTCTCTTTTTATTCCATGGTCGTTTAGCACTATTCTTTACCATGAAAGTTTACAATGTCCATGAGTGATTGCTCTAAATTCAGTCTCTGCATTGGATTTTGCTGCAATTGCTTGCTTCTTACTTCCCCAAGCAATCAAATTTCCTCCAAGAAAGTCACAATAACCTGTAGTAGATCTTTTATCCACTAAAGATCCTACATAATCAACATTTGTATATGCTTGTAATATAACTTGATTCTTCTTTTCGAAGAGAATTCCTTGACCTGGAGTAGCCTTCAAGTAACTTAGAATTCTTTCAACTGCTCTCGTGTGTTTCTGCTGTGGGTCATGCATAAAATGACTCTACCATCCCTATTGCATTAGCTATGTTTGGTCGAGTATGTGCTAAATAAATCAACCTCCCTACTATTCTTTGATATCGGCCTTTCTTTACCGGTTCTCCATCATCTTCTCCCCCTAATTTATGATTTTGCTCAATTGGAGTATTAGATTGTCAACACCCAAGTCTTCTAGTTTCTTTCAATAGGTCTAATATATGCTTTCTCTGAGTTATGAAAATTCTCTGATTTGAATAGGCCACCTCTATTCCTAAAAAGTATCTCAATTTTCCTAAATTCTTAATCTCAAATTCCTTACTCAAGTATTCCTTCAGATTCTTTCTCTCATTATAGTCATCTTCAGTGATAATTATATCATCTATATATACTAATAATGCTGTGAGCTTACCTTCTCTTGAAAGTTTTACAAACAAAGTGTAGTTGCCTTGACTCTGTTTATATCCCTTTTTTAGCATTGCCTTTGTGAATCTACCAAACCATGCCTTAAATGATTGTTTCAGGCGATAGAGTGCCTTTCTCAATTGACATTGTTGAATTTAAGATTTGGTTCCGTGTAAACGACATCTGGTCGAGTGCATAATATGGCATACTCATGCGTTCCTGTTCTTCTTTTGAACTAGGACATTGAGTCTTACTCAATTTAATTCCATATGACATTGGAAGAAATCTTCTCTTGCAATTTTCTGTACTAAATCTTTTTAGTACTTTGTTAATGTATGTACTCTGACTTAGGCTAATAATCCTTCTAGATTTATCTTTATAGATCTTGATGCCTAAAATATAGGCAACTTCACCTAAGTCCTTCATTGAGAAACAATTTCTCAACCATGTTTTGACATCTTGTAATGTAGGAATATCATTTCCAATAGGCAATATGTTGTCTACATAAAGCACTAGGAAAACTATTATACTTCCACTAACTTTTTTGTAAAGCAAGGTTCATCTTCATTCTTGACGAAGTGAAACTTTTTGATTGCTTCGTCAAAACAAAGATTCCAACTCCAAGATGCTTGCTTCAATTCATAAATGGACCTTTAAAGCTTGCAACCCTATGTGAATTCTCTGGATTGCTAAAACCCTTAGGTTGTGTCATGTACATATCATCAATAAGGTTTCCATTCAAAAAGGCTGTTTTGACATCCATTTTCCATATTTCGTAGTCATAATATGTAGCGATGGCCAAAAAAATTCTAAAGACTTAAGTATGATTACAGGTGAAAAGGTTTCATCATAGTCTATAACATGAGCTTGTCTAGAACCTTTTGCATCTAATTATGCTTTGTAGGTATGCACTTTGCCATCCATGTTAGTTTTTTTCTTGAAAACCATTTACACCCAATGGTTTTAACACTATAATGTGGATCAATCAAAGTCCATACTTGATTATCATATATGGATTGCATATATGATTTCATGGCTGCTAACCATTTCTTAGAGTCAGGGCTCTTTATCGCTTCTTGGCATGACGTGAGCTCATCTTGGTCTTTGAGTATCACATTACAATTGTTAGTAATGAAAAATTCATATCTCTGAGGCTCATGACGAGTCCTACCAGACTTGCATGAGCACTTAGCTTGTGGTTCAAACTCAGCTAATTGCGAGTTTGATTGAACATCGATTATAAGTTTTATGTTAATTTGTGGTTCTTGAACTTCTTCGAATTGTATTTTACTCCCACTAGTTCCTTTAGAGACAAACTTCTTTTTAGAAAATGACCATTACGAGCAACAAACACTTTGTTCTTAGATCGGTTGTACAAGTAGTATCCTTTTATTTCTTTAGGATATCACTTTAAACAAACATTTATTAGTGTTGGATCTCAAATCTAATCACACAATGGTGTTTCTTTCCTCTTTAGTGTCATAAAGCTAGAAGCTCACAATCGGCTTTCTCTGCCTGTTGCCCCACCGCTCTTTCTTTTTTATTTGATTTAGGGTTGTTTTCAATTTGAATATGGTTGGTGGTGGTTCCTTGTTAAAATTTAGTTCTTTTTCTAGTATGCTGTCTCCATCTCCTTTTATTACTACTAAAAAATTGATGGAAAGTTCCAATTATATTTTTTGGTCTAAAGCTGTGGAATTATGGTGTATGGGTCAAGGTTATAAGACCACTTGACCACCAAACTAGATGATGTGCTGAAGGATAAGACTAGCTAGTTGAGAGCTGATGCTTTTTATTTAGTCTTTTGGCAATCAATTGATACATCTCTTCATCCAATATATAATTATTATACAAATTGATATGATGTGTGGACTTAGGCTATGACTCTTTATACAAATTATATTTAGCATGTATATTGTAATGTCTAACATGCTCAATTTGAGATTGCCGGGCATGTCTTTTACTGATTTTCTTAGTAGATGGGCATCATTTAAGGCGGAATACAACTTTTTGCTTACTTCTGGTCAATCTTTCAGGATGATTTGGCTTAGAAAGACAAATTCTTCATGGTTTGTGTTCTTGCTAGTCTTGGTCCGAATCTTGCCCTAGTTCATGATCGGATACTAAGTCCTATTGTACCATCTTTGGATGAAGTTTTGTCTATCTCCTCCATGTATCATGCATTTCCACTACACCTGCACATGGACCTTCATTATAGATAATTCAACTTTGGCCTCTCAAATGGCCTCTCTGGTTCAAATAAATGCTAAAGAAGAATAGGATGGAGATCGTGGAGGTAATCGGGAAAATCGCCCATGGTATACTACTGTCGTTGGGGACATACAAAATAAAAATGGCATAAGTTGCATGGTTGTCCTCATCGTGCAAATATTTTTCAGAATACTCCACCTTCTTATGAATGACATAAGGATTCTTTGCTTCCCACTAGAACTAACCTTGAGAATTATCTTAAGTATCAAGCATCCAAAACAGTTTACCTGCGTCACTCAAGATAATTCTATATAGCATGTTTCTTAAGTATCTCTAAGACTTGGTATGTGACAGTTTCTTCTCTTGCATGTTCTATTGCTATGATCTACCTTTTTAAAATCGTTTGGGCCATTTAAGCTTTTGCAAATTTCAGAAAATGGTTCCTCATTTGTCTCAATTGTTAACTTGATACGCACCTTAGATACTTGTCTCCAAGCTGTGTCAATAATTGATTGTCTTTCCTTTTGCTATCGTTCATTTTGATATTTGGGGTCCTAGTTGTGATGTGTCTATTTTAGGTTTTCGATACTTTGTAACTTTTATTGATAATTATTCTCGTTGCACTTGATTATATCTAATGAAAAATTGTTCTGAGCTGTTTTCCATTTGAGTCTTTTTGTGCTGAAATCATGATTTAATGATCGAATACAACCTTACTGAATTAGCACCAAACTTAAGAAAAGACTTGTCCTTAGAAGTGGCGGTTAATGGAGTTTTATAGATATTTTCGCTAATATCTTTTGGGTTGCATTAGAATTATAAGTAATATGTAGGTCATCGATTTTAATGGAGTTGCGAATTTTTGTTGGAACTCATGGGTTTTATTGAAAAAGTTGCACTTTGTCATGCATTGAGCACTTTTGTTTCCCTCTTATATGTTTCTTGATGAATATTCTTTCTTATTTTTAATTGCACAAGCATGGTCTTTATGCTATATAATTTGTATAATTTTTCCCCCTTTAGGTGTTTGATCGGCGAACAAAGAGGCTAGTAGAAGAATTAATTGATGGAAAAATTGTTTTGTCAATGAGAGCAATATATCAGTCGAAACTTGGGCTTGGCCTCATCGATAAAGGTAGAGTTATCTGAATGTTGGCATATTTGATCCATAGTTATGAATTTAGTGGGGACAAAGAAATTGTTGAAGTTATCATTATTTTCTTTTATCTAGTATCAAACCAGCATGTTGATGGTAAGAAAACTGTTATATAATAAAATATAGTCTATACTATATTGTAAGCTTAAACTTTAAGAGCACATCATCTATATATTTTTTCCTATACAAAAATTATTACATCAATACAATTATTCTGCACTTTCTATACACTAATATTTAAACTTTTACATGGTACTAAAGTCTCGAGAATTTTTGAATTGGGGTTAGCTCTTACCCACCATTAGTCGTTTGTTGTAGTGATAATGTCTAGCTCTTAAGCCTTCCTCTCCACACCATCACCTCCCCCTCCCCGAAAACCTAACCAACCCACCTGCCCACCGCGCCCCCACACCCACAAACGCGCCCCACCCCCCCCCCCCCAAAAAATAAAAATAAAAATAAAAACCAACCACCTCCTTGGAAGAAACACCATCGGCTATCCTTTAACCTAAAGTCTGAAAACAAAGGATGTGTAGATGAGGCCCTGTGCCACTCAAAGCGTGCAGTGACCCCTTCTTTTTTGGCATGTGGAGGCACTATAGCACTTTCCTACCACATGGAAGCGTCGACATCCTTGTGGTAAGGGTTCTTACATCCTTTAAAGTTGTATTGATCCTATCAACCTTGGGAGGCGTATTTGTGAATTCATGGTGGTTTCGGTTATGTATGTTGGGGTTTTTGATTTTGGTCAAATAAGCTTGATTCTCTACTATGGTGTTTGATCCATTTGATTTTTTGTCAAAGGTTATAATCCTTGTCTTTGGGGTTGTGTTTTGGCTTTAGAACAAAGGATGGGTTATCTTTTGTTTGTTTTGTTATGAAGGTTTTATAAGATGACTGAAGGCAAATCACATATAGTTGATATAAGCCTTGTGATGTCTAAGATTATAGGAGACAAACTTTATGGAAAATTTTTTGTTACTTGGAGCAAAATAGTGCTAGTGTATTTGCAAAGTATTGGGAAAGTTGGTCAACTTACTAACCATCCACCAACTAATAATATTAAACAATCATGGCTATATGATGATTCCAAAATATTTTTGCTATGTTGAAGTTCCACACAAGCATGGCAATGTGATGATGCTAGAATAGAATATTTTTGCAATTTAGAATTTCCATTGATAATGAGATCATTAATTTAATTGATCATTGTGAATATGTCAAACATCTTCCTGAGACAGCAAGAGCCCTCCCATTTAGATGCATGTTCTTAAGTAGTTTGAGGCCGATGTATTCTCCACCGTTTTTCTTGATCAATCATCTACCTTTATCTGTTTTAGGGTGAGACTTCTTACAATGTTTTGTTTCTTACAAAATCATTATTTCCTTTAAACCTAAAATATTTGGTAGTATTTGCTTTGTTCTTGATGTTCATCCTTAAGCAACAAACAGATCCTAATCTATTAATTTTTTCTTTTTGGGTTATTATCGAGTTAAAAAGGATATCAATGTTACTATTCCTATCATGAAAAATGTCTTATGTTAGCTGATGTCCCATTGTAGAGAACAATCCATTTTTTGCTTCATCTATTGGAACTTAAAATTAGGAAAAGAATGATGGCATGTTGCTATATCAAATTAGTTATTAGTTTCCTAGTACAATGATGATTGCACTGCTGCTACCATCTCTCCACGTCTCGACCTCTTGTTTGATATGTATTTTCTAGATGATGAGATCCTCCTGCTTTATGTCCTTAAACCATTGTTTCTCCTCATTGGATCCGGTTGTAAGTGACCTTGATCTTCTTATTGCCCTTTGGAAAGCTAAATTGATTGCTGTTTTCTTATTTATATCTTTAGCAGCTACCAATCAATGCCTTCTTACATGGAGATTTGTAAGAGGAA
Source organism: Combretum micranthum (assembly GCA_024138025.1). Classification (NCBI taxonomy): domain Eukaryota; kingdom Viridiplantae; phylum Streptophyta; class Magnoliopsida; order Myrtales; family Combretaceae; genus Combretum; species Combretum micranthum. The sequence continues at coordinate 161,656 of JAMXBD010001762.1, forward strand.
GTAAATATGGAGCAACCATCTTGGTTTGTTGCTTAGCGAGAGTTGGGTAAAGTTTGTTGTTTTTGAAAGACATTATATTGGTTGAAACAGAGTCCTCAAGCTTGGTGTTCTTGTGGTGTTCCGACTCAAGTGTAATAGTCTCATTGTATATGTTGATGGCATTATATTTATAATAAGCAACAACGTGGGGCTTTCTTCTCAAATCATTCCTTCACACTTTGCGTCACATGAAGGGATGTGGGATTGTTGAAATATTTATTAGGAATTGAGCTGACAAGGAGCAAGAAATGGATTTTCTTATCAAAAAGCAAATATATATTTGACTTATTAACAAAGAGGGGTAAATTGGGATCTAAGTATGTTGTACACCCATGCTTCTAAATGTGCAACTTACTAGAGAGGGTGGATTTTTCAAGGACCTAGATGGGTATAGATGTTTGGTTGGAAGATAAATTATCTCTCGATGACCTGTCTTGATATCGTATGCTAAGTCAGTATTGTAAGTCAATTTATGTCTTTTTCTATAGTGCATCATTGGACATCTTTATAACCATTTTTATGTTATCTAAAGTGTACTTTAGGTCATGGTTTAGTGTGCGGAAATCATAGACATAATTGTGTTTGAGTATTTCTTAAATGTTGATTGTGTAGGGTCTAAAGTAGACAGAATATCTACCATTGGGTATTGCGTATTTGTTGGAGGAAATTTAGCATCTTGGAGAAGTAAGAAACAAAATCCATATCACATTTGAGTGTTGAGTTATATTACTTAGTATATGAAATAATGTGGATTCATTAGCTCTTGACTGAAGTTGGCTTTGAGGTATCATCACCTCAGTTGTAGTGTGATAATCAAGTAGCCATTCACATGGATCTAATTCTGTGTTTCATGAACGAATCAAACATACTGAAATGGATTATCATTTAATTGATTAGAAGATTCAACACGATTTGATTTCTATAGGGCATGCTAAGACTAGAAAATAGTTAGCAGATATGTTTACTAAAGCTTTGAATGAGGTTAGGATAAATGATATCTATAACTAATTGACATGATTAATATTTATGTTCCAACTTGAGGGAGAGTGTTATAAAATAAAATTATAAATATTATTATTAGATAGTGTAATTAATACAATATTAGGTGGGGGTTGGCACACTAACTATTAGGAGCACATCGTCTATATATATCTCTTTGTATGTACATAATATTATCATATCAAAATACAATTATTCTACATTTTTTCTTCTTCTTATATTTTAAACTTTTACATAAACCATTCGGAATTAGCTAACTTAACAAAGTTTCAAGCTTAAGTATGAGTAGCCATACTTGTGTTATGTTCAAGTTTGTATAGATTTTTATCTTTAATGAGAATGCAATTAGACTAGCTTGACTATTGAGAAGCTTTGGAAACCACATAGATGAGAAGCATCACCAAAGAGCACGCATGACATGCCCTATTTTGCAAGAAAAGAATGGTAGATCAGAATTTATCATGAAGCGTTTAGGGTTTTGAAACTAAGGTCGAAGTTTTGCATTGGATTAATATTTGCAAATGTATATTTACAAAAGTTACAAACTTTATGCCTCCTGGTTCTTTAAGTGGTATGCCCCTGCTAATGGTGGGCATAGCCTTGATCTTGTGATGAGCTTGCATGTGCTTGCTGTTATTTACTGCAGCTTATGGAGGTTCAATGAGTGGTGCTGGTGCTCTAAAGGGGATACATGTGCTTGAGCAGGATTCAGGTCCAGATCATGCACTGGCAACGTTTTCGGGGCATATGTAGCTTGGACATACTCTATGTTGATACAAGTTTGAGAAGTCAATTGGGTGTTATGAGGAAGGTTTGAGGATTAAGATTAAGATTCAAGCTTCGGGTGGGACTGATCGTAGAGTTAGTGAGACTTGTTGATGTCTGTGATGTTGTGTTGTTAACTCAATTTTTCTTGTAATTTTCTTTCTATGATTTATGGTGTAGTTGATTTATTGAATATAATGGTGTTGAAATGGTTAAGAGATGAAAAGGGAAAAAAAAAAATTTGATGTAGTTTAAATGCTCTACCTATTGGTTTGCCTCTAATGCTAGTTGATGCTAATGGACCTACTCTCGAGTCACGATCTGAGAGTTTAGGATCTTGTGGGAGTGTTTAACTTGGACATATAGTGTTGTGAGTAGCATCAATAGAGGGTTTGTTCGTGGTTTGGGTTAACTCTGAAGGCGAGTCTAGCATTTGTGAACAAATTGGTTAGGAGCTGATGCCGCTTTTCTAATAAGGCCTTAGCAGGTTGAAACAGTTGAGCTGTTCAAATATGAGAAGGACTTTGCAAAGCTAAGAAGGCGCTCTTTATGAATGTGAGGCTTAGGACAGATCTGGAAAATCAAGGAAGATAAGCTGGCTCGTTATCCAGATTAGTAATAAATGATAATATAAGGGATGGTCGAGCACTGCACACACACACTCTTTGAGGGTGAAACTCCCGTCCTGTGACAATTGATATCAGAGCGAAAGTTTCCAGCTCGATCAGACCGCTTGTATGCTACCCAACGTGCTTACCAAGTAGGTAGTTTCTATTGTCAATGCGGTTCGTGTGGGTGAAGCTCAAGCAGAGCGGCCACTAGAGAGATGACATCGTTATTAGAGAGTAGCTATGTTGTGAGTCGTGGAGACAAGATTTTACTATAATCTTGTTGTCAATTCAGCTTGTGTGATGAAGCTCAAGTGGAGCGGCCACTAGAAAAGGACATTGTTGCTAGAGAGTAACTGTGTCGCGAGTTGGGGTTGAAGTAAAAATTTATGCTCAAGCTCTATCGTTAAGCAGCTCAACAAGAGGTGATTTTGGAGAACAGAGAATGGGGTGAGGGCGAGCGAAAGCCTATGAAATCCCAAAGTCTTGGTGAGATGACCTTGTGTGAGTTGACAACAAGTGTGGAGAAAGGTTTGAGGCTTGAGAGTGGGTAGTGGTAGCCGTAGATTTGTCTCATGATGGGGGCATCATGAATAAGTGGGCATATAATGTTGTAAGTGGTATCAATAGAGGGTTCGTTCATGGTGTGAGTTAACTTTGAAGGCGGGTGTAGTCTCCCGTGAATAAACTGGTTGGGAGCTGATACACTTTCCTGATGAAGTCTTAGCGAGCCTAAACTAGTTGAAATAGTTCAGCCTTCCAAATATATGGAGGACTGTAATAAAGCCAAGAAGGCGCTTCTTATGAGAATGTAGGGCTTGGGATAGGCTTGGGAAATCAAGGAAGATAAGGCTATCTTGCCATCCAGATTTGCAATAAACGATGATATAAGGGATGGTCAAGCACCGTACGGGAGCTTGTTGAAGGGTGAAATTCTCATCCTGTTACACCTGATGCACCAGCAAACCCCGGATGTAATACGTTTTGTCTTTATAAAAAAATTACACAAATAAAAATTGTATAAAAAAAATTACCAAAATGCGATTGCTATATTGCATGTTGGAGTAGATATAAAGTTTTATGTGTGTCACATATTGGAGGCGAGATACAGTGATATCATCATGAAAACTTTTAAAATCTTTATATCGCACATTGGGTGTGCGATACAAGTTTGGGGATGTATCGTACTTTCAACGTGATGCGATACACATGTAGTTAAAAAAAAAAAAAAACTATATTGCACTTTCAAGGTGTTTTACAGAAACACTATTTCTATAATTTTTTTCATAATTTGGTTTTGTAATTTTTTTTTTGAAAGTACGGTATACATGCAATATTTTCAGCAAAGCCCAAATCTGGTGCTGATGCATGTTATTGAATAAGCCCCACTTTAATCTTGTGTCTATGGCTTTGTCATAGTAGTAAGAGCAACAATGACAATAGCTTATCAAGTATAGGCTTTTCATGAACCTATTAAAAATGAAGAGATGCAAAGCATACACGTATTTTTTTAATTATATTTAAATTTTTTCTTTTGTAATTTTGGAGAAAACAATCTTGTATGATACGCAGGCCCAAATTGTGACCATTCAATTGTTAGAGCTTTTAAGGGAGGGTAAGATCAATATGATCTATATTAAGGCCTGTTTATTGGCTATGTTGCAATGTACAATTTGAAATGCTAAGTTTTTTCTAGTCCTATTAACTATTATCCCACATTTCTAATTCTTCAACAATGAGTCTTTTATATAAGATGCAATTTGAGAGACTATCATTGAAGTGGTAAAGGTCATAACAGGTATAGGCTTAGTGTGTTTAACTTAATTGGATTATTTATTTGACAGCCCTAGCCTTTTTCATTCTGATAAATAAGTTAATATTGATAATATTAATTGAACCAATATTAATGATTATAAGTGCAAAGGATATGTAATTATAATGATAAATAAAATAAAATTATAGAATATTATGATATTAAATATACACTTGGACACATGTCATTTCCTATTGAATGGACACGCAATGTCATCTAATGGAGTTATTAGCTTAGGTAGTACAAGTGTACTTGCAATGTTCAATTTGGTATTAAATTGATTAATTTAAAATTCGGAGGATTAATTGTACATCTTGCCAAAGTAGATATAGCAAATTTGACATTAACCAAATATTGATTTATTAGCAATAAGAATAAGCCATGAATCATTTTCTTAATATGTTGTCTTTTCATTGTCAAGAGATGGAAAACTCTTGAAAATCTAATTTCACCATAGGTTCTAGCTATGATTGCGTCTACAGCAACAACATTGGTAAAAACTTAATAGAAAGTATGTTATTGAATGCATGACCTAATTTAAAACCTTTGGATTTGCTTCTTTATTACAATTTTGCTTCAAAAAATGCCTCTTTGGCCATCTAATATGATTAGGTTGTCAATGTGGTAATTGAAAAAGTAAAAAAAAAGGGTTTTTTTCTTGGGTTAATTCAAAAAAATTCTTTGAAACAAAGGAAGGTATACAACCGCAAGGGTGCGATAAGGCAAGGGCCCAAAATTTACAAGTTCAAAACTAGCATAAACCTAAACCGTTACTTCAACCAAACTAAACAAAATTAAACCCTACTCAATGCAAAAGTATAATTCAAAATAAGCCTTGCTAGATTAGAAATATTTGGAATGTGCCCAATTGGGTGGAATTCCTTGCAGTTCATATGCAATAGACAGTTGCACTAAAACCAGATTTCCATTTATTAGTGAGTTGAAAAGATGGGGATTGAGAGAGAGCATTCAAAACTCTTTGCCAAGTTAAGACAGTAGGAAGACATTGTAAGGCATCAATAATCATAAAGAATAATTGCTCATGAGAATCCATGCTTAAATTACAAAAATAGCAAGATGTGGTAGATGTAATGCCCCATGTAGACAACTTATCAAGTGTATAAAACTTTTTGTTGATAGCTAACCATAGAATAAAGCTATGCCTTGGAACAATGTGCTTATTCCTCTCCGCTTTGGGCTAGGGCATTGAGGAGCCTCTAGGTTATAGAGTTTGATAAGCAATCTTAATAGAGAATTTGCCACTAGAGGAAGATTGTTATATTAGTTCGTCTTCCTTAGAGGAATTAGGCTGTAAATTTGTGGATACATTAATATTCCACTAGAAAGAGGAATCCGTAATTTCCCAAGAGTGATTATCAATCAAACAACAAAGCTTTGCTTTTAAGGGATAACTAGATGATGCTATCTCCTTAGTATTGAAGATACTATCCTTGAGTTCTTGCTGGAACCAAAAGTCTGACCAAATGGATATGGATTGTCCGTTTCCAACTTTTCATCCAAAAAATTATTGAGCCTGGCCTCTCAAATTCAAAAGTTTACCCTAAGTTCAAGAGCAAAGGGAGGGCTGTTTGACTGGCTAGAAGCTCTTACCTTTCAAGCAGATGGTATGGGCCCAATCTACCAAAATACCCTTTAAACCTCCACTATAGAGATGCCAATTTGCCCGTCTCTATTAATAAGTCAAGCACATATTTCAACAATCCTTTCTTATGCGTTGTTAACTCGATTCCCAAGAAGTATTTCAACAATCCCAAATCTTTTGTATGAAACTGAGAGTGAAGAAAAGATTTGAGAGGGGAAATCCTTGCACTATCATTTCCTGTAATAATAATGTCATCAACGTATACAAAGAGAGTGATCATACCAGAGTTGGAATATCTAAAGAATATCGATTGATCCGACTTGCTTTTCCTTAAACCAAAAGCTTCAACTGTCTGATTGAATTTCCCAAACCAAGCTCGATGACTTTGTTTCAATCCATATAATGTTTTTTGAAGGCGACAAACTTTTCCTGACTCTCCCTGAGTAACAAATCCAGGTGGTTGTTCCATATATACTTCTTTTTGTAAATCGCCATGTAAGAAGGCATTTTTAATATTGAACTGATATAGAGGCCAGTGATTAGTAGTGCTAAGGATATAAACAACCAAATCAGTCAACTTAGCTACAAGAGAAAAAGTGTTACAGTAATGCACTCCATAGGTTTGAGTATAACCTTTAGCCACAAGATAGGCTTTTGACCGAGCTACAAATTCATCAGGATTAACTTTAACAGTAAACAAACACTTATAGCCAATTGCTTTTTTACCTGTAGGTAATTCCACTAAATTGAAGTTCTATTAGTGTTAAGGCAGTATCTCTTCTATCATGGTATCACGCCTACCAAGGTGAGAAAGTGTACCATGAATCGTCTTAGGAAGTGAAACAGTGTCAAGTGTTGCAATAAATGAAGAAGATGACTGTGACAAGTGGTTGTATGAACAAACGAAGAGATAGGATAGGCACATTGATGTTTCCTTTCTAAAGAGCGATAAGAAGAGCAAGATTACTTGGAATTGGATTCGATGAGGAAGGAGAGGATGGTTTGAGACATGAAACAGGGGGGTCTTGTCTTTTGGATTGCACATGTTGAGTAGGAGGTTGTGGCAGCGCAGACATTGGTGTTTCTGGAGACAGATAAGTAATATGATAAATCAGCATATCTTTATTCTCTTCCTGTGTTGAAGTTTCATTGGAGGAAGGAAAGAATGGTGTTTTTCCTACAAACGTGACATCAACTAATGCAAGATACTTGTCAAGATGAGGACAGTACCATCGATATCCCTTTTGAACTCGAGAATAACCCAAAAAGACACATTTGAGTGATTTAGGATCTAGTTTGGTAACCTGAGGACGAACATCATGAACAAAACAAAGTACTGCCAAATATCCTTGGTTCATTAGGGAACAACGGTGTTGTAGGGGACAATACCGTATAAGGTGTCTTTCCTTGGAGAACAGACTTGGGTAGATGATTAATTAAGAAACAAGCAGTGGAGATAGTATCAGCTTAAAATTGTTTAGGAACATGCATTTGAAAAGAAGGGCTCGTGTAGTCTCAAGAAGATATCTATTTTTTCGTTCATCCACTCCATTCTGAGAAGGTGTATGAACACATGACGATTGATGAATAATGCCATTTTGAATCATATATGTCTACAATGAATGAGAAAAGTATTCTTTAATATTATCACTTCTTAAAGTCCTTACTGAGACATTGAATTATGTTTTAGTTTTAGTACAAAATGCAGTAAAATGAGAAAAAATCTCAACACGATTTTTCATAAAATAAAGCCAAGTCATACAAGAATAATTATCCATAAAAGTAAAAAAATATTGGAATCCAGTCTTAGATATAACAGGATAAGGACCCCATACACTAGAATGGAGGCTTTTGTACGGAAATAGGGCCTTTTTTCAAAATAATTACAGAAATATGGTCGGGTTGAAAATATTCGATATAAAGGTTAAAGGAGCATGTACAACATGCACCTTTGATCAAAATTTTCAAAAACATGCGCCCTCTTTGCAGCTCACACTTGCAATGTAGGTGTTCACTGTTGACTCCCCTGAATACATATCAAGGTTTAAATTGTTTACAATGTACTCCATCCAAAGTAGTGATTCAACCCTGTACCCACCGACACACTATTCAACTACGAAATTCCCAATTCATTCATCTAAACAGCTGTCAATTGCAATCAATATACAATGAGATTGATAACAAGAAGTTTGAATTACAATAAGTTTCAAACAACATGAACAATTCAATCTTTGCATATCTTATCCCTTCTCTTGAAGATAGGTCGGCCAAAGCGCGCAAAGGCTGAAGTCTTCTGCCTTGGTTGCTCCTGGTGTGCTTCTTGTTCTTCCATACCACCCTGATCCTGTTGTGCAGGTGAATCAATGAACTCACGTGAGGCTATTGGACTATACTGATATGTAGGAGGAAGCTAAGTCACCCCTTCCCCCATATGTACATCACCTCTATCATGTTGCTGCTCTCTATAAGGCGCTCGAGGTGTCTATGTTGTACCAATGGTTAAGCCTATGTCCAGTGGGTAGAATGGATCATGTATATCAATTGATACGCTACTAGTATCACCTGGATAGCTATTAGTAGAAGGAAACATATTGCTGTATATGTTTGATCCATTGCCTTGGAAGAATCCACCAGCAAAACTTATGTCATAGGGCGGTATGGTATGAGTAGACGCATCATCCAATAATGATAAAGGTCCCTGCTTAAGGATGCTCAGGAATGGAAGAGGTGGGATGCCGACCACGATGGAGTCGTTGTGGTCGCTATGCACGTCGTCGTGCAACTCCCTGCTCCTAGTTGGCTACATGATGTGCTATAAGATTGGCTTCATCCTCATAACCCACATTAGGAGTGCTGCGGTGAACATGGGGGAAAAGCCTTGGCGCTCCATGTTGGTCTTGATATCGCATGGCTTTTTGGGCAATACAAACCATGTGAGATACACTATTGGCAAGAGTGATCTTCTCGAAGTCTTGCATCTGTTGAAAAGTGAGCAACTATATCAAATTTATGCAAAATGAAAACATCTTGGTTTAATAAAAGAACTAGAACTACTATACTTACCATATGACCGAACAAAGCTCCAGATCTACCTATGTATTGATGTGTGATGCGTCGATACCAGCTAGGGTAAGCTGGATGTACCCGTCCACCCATCTCTAGATGTACAAACGATTTGCTTGGTCATTCCATATCTGCATGTAGCCTCCATGCAATTCTGCCCAGTTTGTGTCAAATGTACCATGCAAGTCAATTGTATGAAGCTGGGTATCATGTTGGCATATGAAGGAATGCCTTGACAACCACTAAACTGTTGGATCACTCACTCAATGAGGTGCCACTCGATAATCCAAAAGCAAATGAGAGGCACTTGTGCTTTCCATATGTGTTGTCGTGCATGGTAGAAGTGTGGGAGGCTTTCTAGTAGGCCATAAAGATATGACTCCCACTCTTTCTACAATCACAACAAAGAAAACATTAGCCTCTATTGCAATTGGTTTTTATTGAATGTACAACAAGAAAATATCATTATCTCATCTGCTGCTTTGCCTGTCCAGTGCATCACGGTAGGATGACATGACATAGGTGGGATGATGCGTTGTGTCACGATAGAGTCTCCATCTAGCCGCCAAGGGAGACTGGTGAGGACATACATCCCATACCTGGGAAGCGGTGTGTGAGGGAGCCTGTCCTATGCCCAAATTTGGAGAAGAATCCTTGACCTACCTATATCTTTGGCCCTTTTCTTACAGCCTGGCAAAGTTGCCTGTACATCCATGCTAAGACACCTGAATCCCATCTATACTCCCTTGCAGTACACAGATCTGCCAACAAGGGCAGGAATATTGCATGGACCAGGTTCCCAGACTTGTCTGCGAAGAGGAACCCTCCTATCATTAGCAATATATAAGCTCGAGTGTGCGTCATGATTGTTACCTCATTTGCATCAAGTGGGAGCTTGCGAAAATTGTCCAATAGCTAGTCCATGTTGATGTGACCTCCTCTCTCACCACTATCTCCTGGCCCATCTAAGTAGATCGAAATACAAACTGGACCAGTTGTGATTAGTGCTACCCATGATAAGTTGCCCATCAACCCGCACCTAGTTGTATCTCCACATCCTGCAGAGTGATAGTGACCTTTCCAGACGGCATGTGGAAAGTATGGGTCTCAGGTCTAATTAGTTGTTGGTTTATAATGCTCATTTCTTTCTCTTAGTGATGAACTTGATTGGCCTGCTCCAGTAAACTTCCCAATTTTAGTACTTGATCGAAATGCTGCACGTGGAAAGGATAAGCCAAGGAGAAAGTGATACAGGATAGAAATGGATATCCATGGCTGGCCAGATACGCCCAATTGCATTTTGTGTAGGGAAGAGGGTCATAATTGTAGGACATGCCCACGTAGAACTTTACAAGACTAGATATTTATGATTACAAAGTATATCAGTAAAAAAAAAAAGTGTTTTACTGTTAACATTATATTTTTTAGAACAATTTCAATCTTCTTGTGTTTAATTTTATTGTTTTTTTTCATTGAAGTTGATTTTTGTTTGATTGAGTAGTTATTGAATGGGTAGAAATTTGTTATTGATATAATGTCTTCGCTTGATACATGGAAGAAATAAAGATGTAAGTAGTGTATTGTAAATAATTTAAAATCAAGGATATAGTGGGAGGGGTGTGTAAGCTTCACAACACAAAAAAGGCGCATGTTCAGAAAACAAAGAGGGCGCATGTGGCACATTGCTCTCTTTGTTTTGAAAATTTTGATCAAAGGCACATGTTGAACATATGCCTTTGACCTTTATATTTGGATATTTTTTAATGTTACCATATTTTCGTAAATATTTTGAAAAAAGGCCTTATTTTGGTACAAAAGCCTCAGAATGGACTGTTTTAGAAGTTGAACTAGCCCTTTTATTATTTCTAGGAATAGTAGGGCATAATGACTTGACTCACAATCTAAGCTAGAGACATTATTGAATTGAGCATAGACTTTCTTCAATATAGGTAGAGAGGTATGACGTAGTTGGTAATGTGTTTCAAAAGATGTGAGAATATTGGAGCATGCAATAGATCTCGGCACTTGTATATCCAAAATATAGAGAGCTCCCCGATTCACGGTCTTTACCAAAAATTTGCTTCATCATAAGATCTTGAAAGAGACAATGATCGGGAAAAAAGAGATACAACAATTCATTGCACGAATAGGTTTATTTATAGATATTAGGTTAAAAGAGAATTGTGGTAAACTCAATACAAAAGATGGTGAAAGTAGAGATGTAGGATTAACAGTGCCAGAACCAAGAACACAAGATTTAGAACCATCTACTAAGATGACACGCATAGGAGGTGTATGATTGGTTGGTGGAGAAGATCAAGATTACTTGTTATGTAATCTGCAGCACGAGAATCAATGACCCGTGTTAAAGATGAGGAAAGAAGACATATAGTTGGTGCACCCGTCTCAGCAATAGCGGGGACATGATGAGATGAAGTCGTCAATGCCTCGTGATACTAGGAAAACTTGGCACACTCATTAGCTGAAACTGTAATTATCTTCTCAAAACTTGGTGTGGAATCAGTCGAGCCAACATGTGCTAATGGGTTCTTTTGATTTCGTTTCTGCAACTTCTTAGAAGTGTGCTTTGTGTGTCCCGACTCATGACAATAGTAGCACACTGCTATCTTTAAATCCTGTCCTTGAGTGCTATCTCCCTTTGTCTAACTAGTAAAGGAGTGACCTATATTTTGACTGGCCAAAGCATTGGTCGAATGGGATGGAAGAACAAGTATTTGTTTTTCTGTATGAGCTATCTAAGTAAATGATTCTTGTAGAGATGAAATCTCAGGACTAGAGAGAATCTGGATACAAAAAATACTAGATACAAAACCTCCTGTTGTTTACCGAAGTACTACCAAAACACAAAAACATCAAGATAACCAGCCTACATTGAACAAACAAGAAGAGAATACAACAAATTTGCACACAGCAAGTCCAATCCACGTCAGATGCAGAACAAACCCGCTCAAAAACCACTTACCCTCTTTTCAAGATTATTAATAGGATCACCTCCATGTGCCTCTACGTGCCGACAACAAAGGACAAAATCGTGAGCTTCTGGTGGCGTGGGACTTACACGCACGTTCATTGGGTGTTGGCTTTCATGGGTAGACCAATCGGTGGGTGGTCTTCCCTCTTGGACGAGCAGTGATAAAAAAAAAAAAATGACCCAAAAGAAAAAAAAAACTGCTCACTCTTGAGGTGGAACGCTGGTTGCTCACTAGGGCAACACCAAAAGTGGCTTTGATACCATGATAACTATAGGAATATTTTAGAATTTATGTAAGCTGTAAATTATTTTAATATTTATTAGGTTGGTAGGTTTGGGGGTAGGTATGGTGGTTGTCCTAAAGTTGTTACTACCTATTTCGCTAGTAATGTGTATAAATAGGTCATATTATGTACTTTTTCAAATATATTGAAAGAAATATTTTCTATATTACTTCTCTTCAATAACTAATAAAGCAGGGAAGACAAATTTTATGGTAGTAAATTTCTTGATATTTTTCATTGGTATGTGAGTAATACATATTTGAAAAGAATTAGAGCTATTTTAGGAAACAAGGTCTCCTAATAAAAGTTAATAGCTATTATACATTAATAGGAAATATTTTATACTAATTTACATGTCATAACAAATTCTTCAAATTGCACTTCTACAACCACCTAGTAGGTGTCGATCTACCTTCGTAGTGTGATTTAGGGTCTATTTGGATTGTTTAATTTTGATTTGTATCTTAATTGTATTTGATTTGTATCCGCATCTTATCTACTCCCTATTTGTATTAGATCTATTTATGAGTAAATGTCTATTTTTTATCTGTATTTGTTTCTTAAAAACGTCTAATAAAAGTAAGATATCAAAACGACTAGAAAAAGATGTGATAAATAGACCCTTAGATGAATTCCAAATATACAATGTCATTTAGTGGAATATCATATGATTAAATTCACATCATAAATACTATAAATCTATATATAGTTCTTCATATGAGCAATCATGATAAATTAGGGTTTGACAAACAGTATTGCATTAAAAAAAAAAAATAAAAAAAGGAGTACTTGTAAGAAAGTTATTTACCTCTTGTGTAGATGAGAGATGTGTGCTTGAGAGAGAAGATAGTTTGAGGGTGTAGAGAGTTACAGAGAGTATAGAGGGTGAGGTGACATAATTGAGAGTGAACATAAGAGAGTCAAGAGAGAACAAGAGAAAATGACCTTCTACACATAACTTGTAATATTTAGCTAGAAATAAAACTACATATAGCATACGTTGCATGCACCTTCAGTTCATTTAAGTTGTAACAAATTTCTTAATTATGAAGATGCATACAGTATATCGTATGCACCTCTAGCGTCTATTCTTTGTAGTAAGTTTCACGTTGGCCCTTTTTTAACAATGTTTTTGAATAAGACTTTAAGTTTATACAAAAACCTATGCAGGATGCCTTAATAAGATACCCTAGTATGTGGTTGGTGATTGTATTGATGGATTTATTAGCAGGTTAATCTAGTAGGTGAAATTAGTAGATTTGCATCCAAATCAAGTGATTGCGGTGTACTATACTTAAATTTTGGTTAATTTTTCAATTAATTACCTAAATTTTGAGGTCGTTAATTTTAATATCTGATGGAGCTTTTCAAGAGCAACGATACTATTTGTATTAAGTGCATCCAAATATGTCTGCGTAGTTAAGATTTTTCTGATCAATTATGGACTACATGCATCTTAAATGATTATTTTATTGAGAGTGTTTTTTTAATATATGTGTACATAGTAGAAACAACCTCTTGCAATATGGTGTTGAACACAGGTGACTTATATTTGAAGTAGATCTTCATCAAAATAATTTCTTGAGACATGTGACAGGGGAAAAGGAAAAAATATTATTAAAAAAAAAAAAATTACGAAAATACCACTGGAACGAAATTAATCCCAGAAATAGGCAACACGGCCTCGTCTCTTGAAGAGACGAGGTCATTAGTGCCTGACCTCGTCTCTTGAAGAGACGAGGCCAGGCCAAAATCGCCCATATCCTATTATATTTCTTGAAAAAGCAAAAATTTACATCAAAAACCTGTAAAAACCTGTCAAATACAAATATAAACAGCCATAAAAGCCATTAACCATCCTCCAACATGGCAAAAAAAACTAACAAACTACAGTGTTTCGAAGCCCAATCGAAACTCACATTCCCAATCCCAATCATAGACAGTGCAATGAAAATATGAGTATTTGTAGAGTCATAATACATAATAGGAAATGAAATAGAATGAAATGTAGAGTGATTGTTCTAATAGAAAGAATAGGAGAAAATGAGTACGATCTATACATACAAGAATAATACAAGGAAATAAGAAGCTACATACAAAAAGAAAATAAAAAGAAGAAAATCTATCTATCGTCCACTACTCCTGCTGCTGCTGTGTGGCCTTGCTCCCTCGTCCTCGGCCTCTACACCGCCTCACGTAAGTCCTCGGGAATGGGGTACGCTGATGATGAGGATGCGGTGAATATGGGCCAGTCTCTGTAACTGGAGCGGGCTCCTCTCCCGTAGCAGCATTATACTGGTGAAATGGGACAGGGTCTGGCTCGACCTGTGTAAGGCCCTCCCCCATATCATGAGATGGCGATGGTCGCCTCTTCTGTGGAGCCAGGGGAGTGTGGAAGTCACTGGATGACGGGTCTGGCATGGGGGTGTCAACCATATCGTAAGAAGTGGATGACGGGCCAGCCCCGTCATGAATGACCTGGGAAGGACCAGACTCATCGAATGGAGGTTGGTCGGACGGCTCAGGCTCATCTCTGATCTGTATACCTGGAGCCCGAGCTCTCCCCCGACCTCGGCCCCGTCCCCGCCCACGCCTCTCTCTAGGAGGATGTCGTCTATGTAGGGTATGAGGCTGTGGGTCACCCTGTGCTGCTGCTGCTGGTGGAGCTGGTGGTACTGGATCATTGAAATTCAACCTCATAAACTCATCCACTACACGATAGACATCTCGTGCAGTGGATGCAGTAAGCTCTAGGGGCATGTCTGGGACGCTAGAAATGAAATCAGCCTGCGAGTAATAGCAAATATTTATATCAGTGAATAACTTATAAGTCAGTACAAGTATATATAAAGCTTACAGAGACAGCGATCTTACCATGTATCGCATGATAGCTCCCGTGCGACCGATCCAGCGTCGGGTGATGGCATGATACCACTGGAAGTAATCATCAGATGTCCCAGCCGGCAAATTTGGCATCTGTACAATGCAATCACGCCGAGCATCCCACTCAGCAATCCATCTGGCGTGCTCGGACTGCCAGTTCCACTCAGAACGTCTCCTCATGTCAATCTCATGGAGGGGTCTCATATCAGCAGGGGGGCTGGTATCTCCCGGAAGCCACTAAACTGTCTGAGCACTCTGTCCGGATAGTAGTGCTTGACAAGGTAGAAGCATACCAATGGCACCCGGGCACGCCATACATCGTTGCCTACCAGGCAGTACGGTGGCAGGGCGGGCAGGATGGAGCTGTATGGGTCCCACACCACCTGATGAAGTAGCAAAAGTGATGTACTGCATTAGAAAATGATCGTACAATAGCAATTTAAGAGTAGATGGCAATGGAAATCAAAATTGATCTATCGCATACCTGATGTGCCATCTGTCGATCAAAGGAGGCGCGGTACTCAATCAATAGGTGGGTCGACACACGGGTGACGTCGAAAGTCGCACCCCAATGACTGATGAGTGGGCGGCCTGCGGTAACAGAGGTGAGCAGTTGCCGTACCGGGGCAATGTGGGGGAAGTGCTCCCATGCCCATATCTGCAGGACAACTAGTGGTTCTGTCATGTCCCCCGTGTCGACGTCGGAAGCCAGGCATAGCTGCCTGTATAGCCAAGCCAAACAGGCTGCTCCCCATGCGTGCTGCCCTGCTCGCTCGAAATCTCGAAGCAGCTGGAGGTACATAAGATGGACGTAGTTGGAGGATTTGTCTGCGATAATAAATCCCCCAAGCAGCAGCATCAGTAGGAGCAATGAAACGGTCCCAGCTATTTCCCCTTCTTTGCACTTCGGGCAAAGCATATTGTTGTGGAAAAACTTCCACATTATCGTTTTCATCATCATCATAGTCGTCACTGGATTCACTTACTGATGAGTTTTGCACAGTATTCATATCATCACCACCTACCAATGTACCGCCACAAAATTCAAAGTTACCTATTTCCAGTTGTGCACTGCCTATTGTCTGAACTGGAGTTGAGTTTGAGTCTACCAGCCCCTGGCTTCCAATATTTCTATCAATGCCCCTATTCCCTGCAGGTACCTATGACAAATCATTTTCAAATATCTGCACATAAACAGCCACTGATCTCTCTGTGTACACCAACATTTCATGCGCCGCATCATCATCGGTCACTGGAATAATATCATAACGTAGCTTCCTATCTCCAATAGCTACCCTATGATATAGCTCCATCCGATGTGTACACCTATTTACCTTTAGTCTATTGCAAATAATCTCCACTATCGCTCATATGTTGAATTCCTACTGATACTGACCATAGCAACCGGCCGCTTATCATAACAAAAACTATCATCCTCTTGTACAATATTACCATGAGCATACAGTATGAAGTTTGCCTTATCCATTTCCTCAACAATCCTGCCATCTCATCAAAATTAGCTTCAATGCATCAAATTCGCAAAATCACACTTATGAGTTTCATTCCTCATAAAATTTAATCTAATTCCAAATGCTACATTTCCAAATCACACTTATGAGTTTCATTATCTTTTTTCACCGCAAATTTCCATGCTAAACCAACACTACAGTACCGAATACACCCCCTTCACGACATAACAAGTTATTTTTTAATTTTTTCCCAACTACATTTCCTAAAATAATTATCCAACAACCAATAACTATATTAATTTTTTTTCCTATAATTTACATATATATATATATGTATCCATATAATTAGAAAAATTTCTCCCGTATTGGAATCGCTCAACAATACCCGTTGACGACATTACAAGTTATTTTTAATTATTTTCCCACCTGCACTTCCTAAAATAATTATCCAACAACTAATCACAATATTAATTTTTATTCCCGATAATTACATATATATATATATATATATACACGTATGTATCTATCTATAACATACAACAACCGGATAAAATCTTTCCACGTCCTAATTGCACAATAAAATGATTCTAACAGCACATACCATCGTCATTCACAATGTAGCAACATTCATTAACAAAAAAAATTCAAAAATCACGAAAACTTACCTCAAAATTCGCTGCGGGATTTCAATGATTTCTCTCGCGTATCGCTCCTCTAACCCACAAATTGCAATGTAGACACCGTTTGGGGGCTCTGAGATTGCCCAATCACAAAAAAACTAACAAATTGTGGAGAATCACCGTTGGGCAATTGGGAGAAATGGGGAATTAGGGTTTCGGCGAAATTCAAATGGGGAGAAATGGGGGAAGAAGGCGCGGCTGGTGGTTTAAGCGCGCAGACCTCGTCTCTTGAAGAGACTAGACGAGGTCACTAACTAATGACCTCGTCTCTTCAAGAGACGAGGTCACACACGGAGCAACCTCGTCTCTTCAAGAGACGAGGCCGTGTCATTGCTTGGCCTTATCTCTTGAAGAGACGAGGTCAGGCACTAATGACCGAGGCCGTGTTGTCTATTTCTGGGATTAATTTCGTCCCAGTGGTATTTTCGTAATTTTTTTTTATTTTAATAATATTTTTTTCCTTTTCCCATGTGACAGTCCAATTTGGTCAAAAAAGCCAATTGAATGGACAGCTATAAGGAGATAACATATGTAGTGTAAATAATCTTGAAAAGTCTAATGAGTTACCAAAATTTACAATCTGAAACTACATGTAGTTAATAAAAAGTTTAGGCATTAAGTGCTACATTATCCCTAAAATTTGGTAGGGATCAATGATTGTATTGATATGGACACATCAAGTTATGTTAATTAAAATCTTATAGTTCTATTGATTTATATCTGTATAAAAGTTGTATACTGGACTGCTCTGAGTTTGATGCATTATTACATTTGTATAGAAATACTTTATTATCCTCAACAGTAATGAAAAATTTTCATAAACACTGTTGTAACACTGGGATATTCTGTGTCTTATTTCCCCCCTAATCGGGTGTTTCATGCTGACTGCTAATGAGATCTTACCATTTTCTACAGGTGCAAAGGAAATTTTGCAGAGCCTCTCTGAAAAGCAAGGAAGGAAGATGAATTCAGTTGATTCTGTAGAAGAAATTCCAAAGTTCATCAATTTTTTTAAGGCATGATAACTTGTCCCTCTACGTCATAAAAAATTTTGTTTAGTTTAATTCAAAGCTTTGTCATGTTTGAACATGCACACCTATACATATAGGTTACCAAATAGGGGATCAATCTTATTGTCTCTATGATAAGGATGACAAAGATCTCCCTAAATCTCCAATAAATCTATTAGAAAAACTTAGAACAAACTAAAGTGAAAAACTAAAAACTAAAAACTACTTAACATAATAGAAATAATTTTCCATTTAGGGTTGTTACTACTAATAATTGCTTATTTAAGATCAAAATAAAAATAATTACTAATATATAGCTCCAAAATCATGAGTTATACACGAGATATATAAAAGTTGATACACTATACGTGTATTACACTTACAAGACGCGATATAGGGTGATTCATATTGATATCTTGTTTAATAGTCATGATATATGTTCAACATATGTCCAACGTATATCGCGAAACTAAAATGCAATAATAGTTTAACATATATCCAATGTATATCTGAAACTTAAACACGATATACGTTTAACATAAGTCCAACATTTATCGCAATTAATTAACATGATTTACACTGTTTCATAATCCTGCCCTTTTTGTTTTTTCATGAATCAACCTATTTTTGACCTTTTAAACCAACAATAATTTTCAATTTTCCAACCAATTGCATTGTCAACTTGTCAACTTCATATATACTCCCAACCCACACTACTTGTGTAAGCAACTACATTCTTGACTTGTAAACTTCATATTACTCCCAACTCACAACAATTGCGTAACAAACAACATTCTCAACCCACAACAACTATCTTCAATTTAAAGGTATAAACCAGAATAATATTGAACAATTGCTAACTCAAAATGATAAACACAATAATAGTTGTTCATATTACAAAGGTAGAGCGTCTTTATTATATACAATATGAAATAAAATTGACAAAGAATATATAAGATTCTTCTTTCTTTTCCTAACGAAAGTCTTTTTGCCAAATCTCCTTGGTGACTGTTCCTATGATGTATTACTATCAATATCAAGCTGCATGGGCTGTACTTGAGTAACTCCCTCTCCCATATTTGATGAAGTCAGATGCTGTGGTTTGATGGGACTGTGGGAGTAGGTGGGGTAGTTACCTGGATCCTCATAGGCTAGAAGTGGTCTTTCTATAGGACTTGGACATTCAATATTGGCCTCAATAAATCCAAACAATTTATCTGTCATATCCTTCTAAATTATTTTCCTAATAAGGATTACCACCAGGCATTGGAAAAGACTTCATGATGTAAGGATATAATGAGTTAACATCGTAATTGTATCAATGTTCAGCATAAGGGATATAAGCATCAGCATGCACACCATAGTAACCACGGTGAATGAAGGTATCTTCATTACAATTGGGGATATAGATTGGCCAGTTGTCTTGATCGTAATAGCTTGTACGAAAGATAGTTAGAGCAAGCGAAGATATGGTCAATTTTGTTACGATATCAACTTTGTACAAGTTCCAATAGATTGATTGAGCCTTCTGCATCACACCATCTAATAGAAGGATATGAGGATGGAATTGGATCTGGTGTGAGATAATCAATCAGAGCAAGATGGACAATCAGAGCTATCACCAATTGTAGTAGTAGGATGATCTATTGTGTGATTTGTATGAACTGTAGGAGGATCTACTAGTGGATTTATAGGAGTAGTAGCAGCATCTATTGGTGCGGTTGTCTACCGCATGATTTGTATGAATTCCTAGAAGAGGATTTACTATATAAGCTATAGGAGGATCTACGGGTGGGTCCATAGGAGTAGCAGGAACATCTACTGGGCAGCTGTTGGAGCTTTTACTGGAGGAGCTGATGGAGGACTAGGTGATGGATTTAAATGGTGGATCCTGTTGATTTCCCCATCCTCTTCCTCTTTCTCTTCCTTGAGCTAGAGGCCTCTGTGTCTTTGCTCTTGTTGACCTGCAGCAAGAAATCTAACTCCTCCATAATCATGTAAACTATGTCTACTTGCAATTGCTATTATTTTAGCTTCTTCCGATGTGTTTGCTTGCTCAATGCACTCAAAAGCATCTGATTACAAAATTGAAGGTTATAAAATAGAAATTGCTATGAAAATTGTGTTTGTATGAACATGATTACATAATTTAAGAAAGAATACTTACTGTAGCTCCTAATAGTGATCCAACATGTACTATATATTATCTTGCGATATTGTAGTACCACTGATAATAGTCTTCTGAAACCATATCTGGTATTGTCTCATCATACTAATATTATAAGAGTCCATTTCTTGTTTTTCCAGTAATGTATATAAGACTCATGTTTACTAGTCCAATCCTCTTCATTCTTCCCCCTAAGATCTAATACTTTGGAGGTGTTTGTCCATTTGATAGAATCGTGGAATCCATTCGATCCACCAACATAATGTATCATATATAAAGTATCATAATGTGTACAAATTTTTTCAGAAAATATTTACTTTTCTCCACATAAAGTTGGTTTATAGGCTTTTTTATTTGTTTTGGTTGGTCATTGTGCTTCTTGATTGTTGCTTGATGATACTGTTGGAAGATGAGGATCTAATTAGTTAAAATGACTACATCATTGGTCCTTTCTTGTCATTCATTTACTGAGTTGCTTCTTGTAGGATCAAATCAATATGGCTGAAGTCAAGTACCCATTAGAGCATTTTAAGGTATATAATAGAATTCTCGTTATTATTATTATCTTTTTTGGGTCATTCTTATGATGTTGCTTTTCATGTTAAGTGATGTTAATCTTTCAAGTGTGTTCATCAGTTTCTGAAAAATTTGTTTCTTATAGGCAAGGGTCAAAATTATGTTATTACATGTAAGTTTTGACTTAATGAGAAAACTGTCATATGCTTTAATATATATCAACTCTGTCATTTCTTTATGCAGACTTTCAATGAGTTCTTCATAAGAGAGTTAAAACCTGGTGCTCGGCCTATTGCCTATGTTGAGCAGGATGATGTTGCCATATGTGCTGCAGATAGCAGACTAATGGCATTTAACTGTGTTGAAGATAGCACGAGATTTTGGATTAAGGTATTTCATGCATCTGGAATTTTGCTATTATGTTATGATATTTGCTTATGAAATATGGACAAATTTCCTGAGTCTAGATAGCTATAGTAGCATATAAAAGCTCAGTAAGACAGGGGAAGGAAAGAAGTTTTGAAGGAAGGAAATGGTTTGTCCTAATAGACATTCAAATTAAAATGTGTTTTTTGAAAGTCATAAATAATCTCACATACCTGATCATTTAAATGCATAAAGTAGATATGTAATTTCAAAAATGAGAAAAGGCAAAAAGAGAACATCCTTTTTTAAAAAATAAAATCCCAAGAATACCCTATATAATATTATGGGTTTTTGTCCCAAAAAAAAAAAAAATTTTTTTTAAGAGGGAAAATGTCAAATTTGGCACCTGAACACAAATATACAATTTGATACCTAAACTATAAAATGGTTAATTTAATATCCAATTAAACTTTTTGTGATTACTATACAACCTTAGTAATGAAACTTTTCGTGACTATTATATCATCTTACTAACACCTTTTATTCTATTTCTTGACGTAAAAGTGATAGCTTATTAGTATTTTACGGTGTTAGAAGTAAAAATTCAATGATAGTTTGTTTCTTCTATGTTAATATTTAAAGTAAATGGTATTTAAGAGCTAGTAAAAATAATCATAAAAAGTTTGATTGGATATTAAATTAATCACTTCGAAACTCAGGTATTAAATTGAATTTTGTACAAATTATAGGTACAAAATTTTACATTTAGCCTTTTTTAAAAGTGTGGTGGCAGTCCGATCGAAGTGGTCATGTGTGTGCAGCGGCGTCTCGCATTACACCTTGCCTCAGAGAAGTGACATAGAATTACATGCAAGGAATGACTAAGAGTGAGATAGTAGAAGGAGGAGTAGGCAGTAGCATGGAGGAGGAGTAGACAATTTCAGGGAGTTCGAATGTATAGGCGGATGAGCTATATAGCATCAACTCCATGTATTAGAGAAGAGGCTATGTGTTCTTCGCTTTGAGCTCTGTTTGATCTCTTGTGAGAGTACTCCAGCAACACGACGACGTTTTTGTCAAATTCTGGATCTCTCAAATGAGGAGGAGCTTCGGGTATTTATAGAGCTTGGCTCTTAATGACGTTTGTTGGATTGTATTGACCATCAACGGGTGAGATGAGTTCTTCTAATGATGGATTTTCCACGTGCTCTCTAGCCCATAGAAAGCTTCTTTAAGTGCATGAGCTTCTTGAGAAATGTTGAGAGCGAATGGATCGGTCTGGTCTAACGGTTTCTGCTCCAAGCCTACCATGCCAAATCTCCTTTAGTCATCTCAAATTCATGGGCTTGACACTCTTGATCCTATCACCTAAAGAGTCGAGATCCAGATTTAGCCCTCTACATAGAGTTATTCTTGAAAAAAGGAGTATTTGGATACTTACTCCAAGGATTGACATCTTTATATTGCTGAATATTATGCAAAGAAGTTGCATATACGACATGCGTCTTCTTTTGAAAATGATAGGGCCCAACCATAGAATAGAATATGCCTTCAATTTAACTAAAACATTCACATGTGCCTTCCTTTCAAATTAAAGGCACATCCACGAAAGACGCTTTTCATCAAACTAAAACTTCTTTAGGAAGGCACATGTAATTGTAAAGGAAGGCAAAGGCATTACAAGCATCTTCAGTGCAGTTGCGGCAACTAAATAGATCAAAGCTCAAATCAAGCAAGCACGTATCATATAGAAATGTAGCACTTTCAAACACACACACATGGATAATAAAATTAAAATTGTTATACATCCAAACCAAATCTCCAATCACTAAACTTGCCAACTTTGATCAAATCTTTAATTACCAAATACACAAACTTCAACCCAATGAAGATAATCAAAATTGTAATACATCTAAACCAAATCTCCAATCACTTAACTCCGCCCACTTCAATCAAATCATTAATTACCAAGTACACAAATTTCAATCAAATCTTTTGAAACCGAGTTCTACAACTTTTGACTTTTGCTTATATTGTCTGTTTTTTTATTTGTCTCTATATTTGATCTATATCTGTATTTGATTATAATCTAAATTGTGTTTGATTTGTATAATCTGTGTATGAATAATTAAGTTTTCATCATTTTTCCATTTGGTTTTTGACACACATCTAACATCAAATAGACACTAAAGAGATGCTGACTAGATGAAAAATGGACAAACAAAATGGGCCTACAATAGCAAAATTACTTGTCATAAGAGGCTCGGATGATGGTAGAGTACTTTGTGACACTTGGGTGTAGGAAACATTGAGATAGGGTGTCTAGTAGTGTTTCCTAAAGTTGGTATTCCCTTGGATTCCCCCCCTGAATGGCAGGCTTGGGAAAGAGAGATTGGTGCTCAATAAAAGTGATCCATAGAATTGTAGAATTCCTAGTGATAGGTAAATAGCACTTGTATCCTTTTTGATTAGATGAGTATCTTAGAAAAATACATTTGATGGATTTTGGGTCAAGCTTGGTTTGATGTTGCTGATGTATATGACAAAGGATGAACATCCAAATACTTTTGAGTGGTAGGTCGGAGGAAAAGGCTTTGATGTATGGAAAGGCTTGTATGAAGACTTGACGAGGTGACTGAAATTGGAGAACCTAACCTAGCATTCGATTAATGAGGTAGTGGCAGTGAGTATAACTTCACCCCAAAAATGTTTAGGTACGTGATTGGAGAACATAATTGATCTTGATACCTCAAGTAGGTGTTTGTTTTTTCTCTCAGTACGCTATTTTGTTGAGGGGTGTCAACATGAGAACTTACATGAATGATTCCTTGTTCGAAGAGATATGGACCAAGAATAAAGTTAAAATATTCTTTGCCATTCTCAGTCTTAAGTACTTGTATTTTCCCTTTGAATTGGATGTTAATCGTAGGGTGAAAGGATTTGAAGATGCCCATAGTTTCAGATTTTTCTCTCATGAGGAATCATGTAGTTCTAGTGTGATCATCTATAGAGATACAAACCAGCGAGTCCCATTAATATTTTCTCTTGTGAGAGTCCCCAAATGTCACTGTGTATTATGGAAAATGGATGTGACGGTTTATAGGGAATGTTGGGATACACATGCCTTGTATGCTTTGCAAGTTGATAGATTTCACAATAATAAATCTTGGAATTTATTTATTTATTTATTTTATGAATAGATGAGGAAACAACTTTTCAAGATACACAAAATTATGACGACCAAGGTGAAAATGCTATAACATGACAAGACTTTCATTCGAAACAGAAACAAAATTAGAAACGGGCTCAAAAACACAACTTGGAGAATGAACTTGTTTATGTAAAGAAGTACTTTCTTTGAGCAAGTAGAGGCTACCGCATATTTTAGTACTGACAATCACCTTCCTCAAATTCGTCGTTTGAAATTCACAAAGATTTGAATAGAATTTAATCACACAGTTTAAGTCATAGGTAAGTTTGTTAATGAAAATTAGATTGTAGTCCAATTGTGGAATATAAAGGACAGAAGAGAGATGAGGATCTTGTGTTAATTTTATGGACCCTGTTCCTGTCACTTTTGATGGTGATCCATCAACTATCCGAATTGCAGAAAGACTTGAACATGGACCATATTTGGGAAGATGCTAATATCTCCAGTCATGTGATCTAAGGCTCCAGAATCAACTTTCCAAGGCTTTGATTTCCTATCTTGTGCAGTGAAAGTAGAAGGAAATATACCTTGGTGTGCTAAGATATTGGTATGTTGTTCGATAGTGGATGGTGTTGATTTAGGAGGATAGAGATCTGTCCTAGCAGTTTTTGTAGTGCCTCAATTTGCTCCCTCGTGAATGGGCTGCTCTCTGCGTTGTTGGTTTTGTTTAATGAAGTGGCAGCATTTGCACGACTTTCCCGATCATTCCGTGCACAATTGGGCTTCCAATCCGCAGGTTTCCCATGTATTTTCCAGAAAGTATCTTTAATATGTCTAGGCTTTTTGCAGTGGTCGCACTACGGTCTTCCCTTTTTTTGTGTTATGTTGGGATGAGTTGTGTGTAAAGGGCCGATCCTTTTGCAGGTGGAGCACTCAAATTGTCTGTCATCACCAGTTTCTTTCTGCTTCCTTCTCTTTACATTTCAAAAAAAGCTTCTCAAATGGTTTGAAGGGCTTGACTCCCATGATTCTCCCTTCACCTCTTCTAGATCCTTGTTAAGACCTAGGAGAAATCTGAATGTCCTCTTTTGGTCAGCAAGCTTCTTGTACAAAGCCGCATCATTGGGACATTTCTTGGGGGTAGATCTCAAACATATCAATATGTTGCTAGTATCGTGTAATAGTATTGAAATATTGAGTAACATTTAACTCCCTTTGTTGCAAATCATGAAGTTCCGTTTCAATCTCGAATAGCTCAGAAGTATTTTCAGAACTGGAATAAGTTTCATGGGCTATATCCTAAATCTCCTTGGTTGTTTTGTAAAGAAGAAAATTCTCTCCAACCTCTGTAGTCATGGAGTTTATCATCTAGGACATGACCATGTGATTTTCTGATTTCCAGATTCGACATGTAGGATCTGTCCGTAGGAGCAGAGGCCTTACCAGTGAGGTAATCATCTTTTCCTTTGCTAGAGATATACAAAAGAACAGATTGTGACCACTGGAGAAAGCTTCAGCCATTTTGTGACAGGTGACCAGAAAATGAGAATTGTCAATGGCATTTGCAGAGAAATTATTGAACGTATTGGAATTTTGCTCGTGTCAGAATTCAACTTCTGAGGAGGAGGGGATCTGAGGATTCATGCTGTGTTTGGTGATGATGAAGGGAGATCAGCAATGGAGGAAATAGGTTTCAGAGATGGGCCTTGATACCATGAGAATTTTGATGAGAAAAGAAAAATATTCTCATTGAATCATACAATATGACCCTAAATTTATATAGATGTGGCCAATGTCTTAGTCCATAATTTTAGGAGGAGAATTCCTCTAAATAAGGAATCTCACTAAAATAGGAAAGCAACTAAATAGGAAATAGAATAAATGAAAAATAACTTCTAACTAATCAAATCTCAAAAAAATAATATCCTAACTAATATACACAAAATCTGCTCCTTTCTACACTTTTGTATGTGCCATTTAGGATTAATTTGTAAAAATGCCTTTTTTTTTTTTTTTTTAGTTTTCCCTGTTAAAAACATCTGGCTTTTATTTCTATTTTATTTACTCCTTATTTGTTCTATCGTGATGCCATGATATTAGTATCTTTGGGTTGTTATTTGTATGTTCAATTGCTTTCAGATTTCACATACAATATGTTCATAGGATTGTTTTGAAATAAACTTTTTGGGTTCATTGTACCCTATAATCTCGTGATCAGGGCTTATTTGGGGAGAATATTCGATCTCTACAACTTCTGCATTTTTTTGGGAAAAACAAAAGCCTGTTCCTCTTCATTGATTTTTCTGCAATACATAGTGTTTACAAACATAGCCTGGCTTGAGGTGCTTCTTACTCTTGGACTGGCTTCCTCCAACGTATAGCTTGCCCAATTCTTGCTTTGATTAATGAACGGACCTTTTGTCTTGAGTTGGAATAAAAATCCATCAACTTTAGCCTGATGCTCATGCATCACAATTACTCCAACACTTACTCAAGTACTATACACAAAATCTGTACCGACCTAATCTACATTGACTAATTTCTAATTGCACGATCCCTAGTAACCCACATCAACTTGGTTGCCAACACAGTAGCCCAAAATTGCACTGACCTTACACTTCACACGCAACTTAATTATACATTACTTGACAAATTATAAACCTAGACAACACTTAAAAGAAATTACATAAGCACATCAACAATAAATATAAACAACCCATAACAGAAACGGTTATTATTCTGCTGTGTCATTCTTTCTTGGACTGTACATGTTTTGCCCTTGAAGAGGAGGAGGGAGGAGGGGGGAAGGGGGGAGGGGTTTATTTTAGTGGATAAAAGTCAATATCAAAGTAAATCATATTTTATTTTACCTTAAGAGAACTCCTTGTAATGGTCTATTTATTGGAAAGATTGAAAATAGAAAAATTGAAGTTTTTGTTGATGCTGACTGGGGAGAAGGTGTTTTTGATGTTAGTCAACATCATGATATTTTTTCCAGCATTAGGGGAATCTTGCAACTTGGAGTAGATAATAGCCGGTGATTGCAAGGAGTAGAGCTGAGGAAAAATATAGAGCATTTACTCAAAGAATTTGGGATTTTATCTGCCTCAAAAGGTCTTTGCAGGATTTACATGAAGAGTTAAAAGACACTATAGTATATAGTGAAAGCAAATTGGCATTGAGCATTCTCAAAAATCCAGTTCAACATGGTTGTGATGAATCATGTAAGGATGGATCATCACTCTATCAATCTGAACAGAGGAGGGTGGACTGAAACTACGACATGCACCTTCCTGCTAACACCACAAGCACCCAAGCCCATATGACTGTTTTTTGTGGGGCCTCTCTTTGCCTTTTGAATCTTACAAAATAAATAAAGTGGTAGGGACTTCATAGTTACTTCCATTCTAAAGGAAGAAGCTAAGGATGGTGGACTGAAACTACAAATCTGAAACTGAGGAGGATGGACTGAAACTAGAGCATGCACCTTCTTGCTAACACCACAAGCACCCAAATCCATATGACTGTTTTTTGTGAGGCCTCTCTTTGCCTTTTTGAATCTTCTAAAATAAATACAGTAGTAGGGGCTTCATGGTTACTTTCATTCTAAGGGAAGAAGCTAATATTTTTGCAAAGTGCCTGTGAAATTGGAACTAAGCATTCTCCAAATCTAGTTCAATATGGTCATGATGAATCATGTCAGGATGGATCGTCACTTTATCAAATCTTAAATCGAGGACGTCAAACTGAAACTACAACATGATCCTTGTGCTAGCACCACAAGCACCCCAACCCATATGACAAATTTTTGGTGGGGTCTCCTTGCCTTTTGAATTTCATAAAGTAAAGTAGTATACATTTTTTTTCTTAAGAAATAAAACAATTTTTTAGGTACCAACATACGTTGCACAAACACCATAGTCAACCGACATTCGTAAAGATTCCTGCTTTCTTTTACTTTAATCTCTCTCCTATGCGCACACCAATCTACCTGCCTCACATACCACCCTCTAGCATATAGGTTTTAATGGGCTTGGTTAACCTTGTTCTAATATTGTGTGCTTCATATAACAGAGATCATCACTTTTATGATGGAAGCTAGTTTTTTATCTTGCCTACTATTTTGATGATGTATCCCTCTATGTAATTTATGTGCCTTGTTATTTTGTTACTTATAAAAGTACTTAAGAAGTCAATTGATACAAGTTGTGAAATGGTAATCTGCAAGGCTAGCTCCATCTGTAATTTACTGGAGCATACACTGCCATTGTAATCAATGATTAATTGAAGTGGGTTCTATTTGTGAGGGTAAGAATAATTTTACCGAGACAACTTATGTTTGGATCCTTGTGCAATATACTTATATGTGATATTGGTGGTGCAAGTCAGTGCAACAAGATGATGTTCATTTTGGTTGTGAAGAGATGATGAATGTTGTACAAAATGGTCTTTTCGTGTCATATATTAGCATTTTATCTACTATCTTATTCCATTGACCATCTTGTGTAATGTTCATCTTCTATTAGCACAATTTGAATGTCCATATTGCTCCAGCTTATGTGATATTCAACACCTTTCATCACTAACAACAAAAATCACTGCTTTTGCACTTGGGTCCAAACAAACATGATGTCTGGAGTAATTATTGTTTGCAAAGGAGTTTGACAATCATTTTATATGTTGGTATGCTTAATACTTGAAAACATTAGGACTGTAATTTCTTTTCTTGTGGACACTTTCCTGGATTTTTGTCTATACTTCTATTTTAACATTAAAGAACTGCTACTTCAGGGTAAAAAATTTTCAATTCAAGGCCTGCTGGGAAGTGAAGTTAATGATAGTGCTTTTAATGGTGGTGCATTGGTGATATTTCGGTTGGCGCCACAGGTTTGTTGACGTTTCTATCTGTATTCTCTTTGAGGAGATTGCTTCTTATCACGTGGATGATATCTATATATCGTTTGAGGATTTTAATAGACCTATAAAACTGCCATTTACATGTTTCTATATGTATTCTCTTTGAGGGGGTTTCTTCTTATCACGTGGATGATACCTATATATCTATATATCGTTTGAGGATTTTAATAAACCTATAAAACTGCTAAACTGCCATGTACCAGAAGGTGAGAGAGAAAACCAACTTTTTAAGACAAGTTGTGTCTTTTGATTGGAGAAGAGAAGGAAGAGTGAGAAGTGGGGACACAGCTTTCTTATAATTGGAAAGAGAATGGCAATATATGATTAAGAGAGCATATAATTAAGATATACTGATAATCTATAATTTAGTATATAATTCTGGTTATGCAATTTTAGAATACACATGCCACATATTTGCATAGTTTTACTATATTTTATGCTATATAATTACACATATCATGTAACATTTAATTTTTTTATTGGGTAAATCAATGAAATTCATTAAGAGGACAATTGTACCAATAGGGATATAAATTAAACAATCAACGCTGAAACCCCTAACACCTCAGAGAAGGCCAAAATATTAAATAATCTAGAGACCCAACCGGGCCAAAACTTCATGAATCACAATTTCAGGTGACAGACAGCCAGCATGAACTCTAACATCATTTCTACACCACCAAATGTAATAAACTCCTGCTACAGGGCAGAATGGATTTGAAGAAAGGATAAAAATATTGAAGAACAAAGAAAGATAATTTTATTCTCAATAAAAAAATACAATGGGAGGTACAACATATATAGCTACATTATGGGATAGGTATGTGGTAAGTAGTTACCTACTCTAAGCATAAAAAAATAATAAATCCAACATTTCTCCTAATTTACTTCTAAATACATACATATGCCTATCAACCACCACCCCAGGATGGTGTGTGGATGTCTCTCATACTCATCATGTATACAAATGAATGAAACAATCTATTACACAAGCCTTTAGTGAACATGTCTGCTAATTGATTTCCTAATATGGTATATTTGATTTTTAAGCTTTGATCATTTAATTTTTTTCTTGATGAGGACTCAATCAATCTCAATGTGTTTGGCACAATCATGCTGAACTGGATCATGAGCAATGTTAATAGCTGCCTTATCATTGCAATATAATAGCACAGACTTCTCTTCAAGAAGCTAGAGGTCATACATTAACCTTTTAATCCATAGAAGCTCACAAATCCATGTGTCATAGCTTTGTCTTCCGTTTCAGCACTTGATCGAGCATTCACATCTTGTTTTTTAATCCTCCAGGTAACTAGATTCCCTCCAACAAAAGAATAAGATCCTGATGTGGTCTGCGTATCACTAGGAGATCTGGCTCAGTCTGCATTTGTATATGCTTCTATACCTATCATAATATGTTGTTGTATATTATTAGATATTGTAATTAATATAGGGTTAGTTAGAGGTTAGTAGGACTCCGTATTGGAATCAATTGTCATTTTATCTGTAAGAAGATATAACAATATTTGATCTCTGCTGGACATGTCCGAAATGGAGAATAGTTAGTAGATACCTTCACCAAAGCATTGAATGGTGTTAAAGTTGATGATATGTGTAACAAGTTGGGTATGATCAATATTTATGCCCCAACTTGAGGAAGAGAGTTATAACATGTTGTTATAAACTAGATACTGTAATTAATATAGGGTTAGGTAGAGGTTGGTAGGACTCCGTATTACTATATATATGTAATCCTCTTTGTATTAGAAATAACAAGAAAATTACAGTTCTCTTCTACTTATTGCGACAATATCCAAATGACCATTGCTTGAAAAAAGTAGTCCTTTTCTTGGACCAATATATTAAATGCCGCAAGATTTGAAAAGCAGCATCAAGATGTATAGTTCTTGAACTGTGCATCACAATACTCACAGCATAAGCAATGTCAGGATGTGTATGAGAAAGATAGATCAATCTTCCAATCAACCTTTGATATTGGCCAATATCAACAGATTCCCTTTCATCCATTCTCATTTTATGATGGGCCTCTATAGAAGTAGTTGCATGTTTACACCCTAACATTCTTACCTCTTTCGGCAAGTCTAGTGCTTCCTTTCTTTGGGAAATAAATATTCCCTTGTTGGACCTAGCAACTTCTATTTTAAGGAAATATCTCAACTTCCCTAGGTCTTTGATTTCAAATTTAGCAGCTAGACATTTCTTGAGTTTGGAAATCTCTTCATGATTGTTGCTCGTCACAACTATGTCATCAACATATACAATCAAAACGGTGATCTTATCACTGATATGCTTGATGACCACAGTATGATATGCATCACTTTGCTTGTAACCACAAGTGATCATAGCGTTACTAAAGCTTCAAACCAAGCTCGTGGTGACTGTTTTAAACCATATAAAGCTTTTTTTTTTAAATGATATACTTTTCCTTCAGTTTTTGATTGTCAAAACTAGGTGGGATTTCCATACACTTCTTCTTCTAATTCACCGTGTTGGAATGCATTTTTAACTTCAAATTGTTGAAGCTCCCATCCAAGATTAGCAGCACATGATAGGAGAATTTCATATTGATATTCATCTTAGCCATAGATGAAAAAGTTTCATGGTAAACTATGCCGTATGTCTAAGTGAAACCTTTTGCTACTAATCAAGCTTTTAGTCTTTTAATAGAGCCATCTGCTCCATGCTTCACAGTAAAAACCCATTTACATCCTAAAGGTTTTTTTCCAGAAGGTATTTCAACAAGCTTCTAAGTTCCATTTTTGTGTAAAGCTTTCATCTCATCTATTATGGCATTTCTCCATTTTGGATCAGCTATAGTTTCCTTCCATCCCTGTGGTATAGATACAGAATTCAAGGAGGACAAGAAAGCTCTATAGGAAGGAGATAAAGACCTATAAGAAACAAGGTTAGATATAGGATGTTGGGTGCATGATCTAACTCCTTTCTTAATGGTTATAGGGATATCTAGGTCACTATCACAAGAGATTTTTGGATGAAGTTCATCAATGAATCATGAATAGTAGAATCAAATTGGTTACCTGGTTGCACAGAAGTTGAGGCTGGAGGTACTAGCGTTTGGCTAGGTAGAGTCCTTTTCCTGCAAGTATACCTGACCAAATCAGCTTTATCTAATCTTCCAATTTGGTTATCTGCAAGTTCACCACCCTTCTCATACGATTCTCCATCATTTGCATGCTATTCACCACCATTATTTTTTGCATGTTGTTCACAATTACTATCAGGTTTACCATTATTCTTATCTGGTTCATCGTTACTTTCATACTCTCCCTTTATTCCTTGTTTGCCATAGTTGCGAAGATCAAAATTTGTAGTAGGAGTTGAACCTAAGGTCACCTCTTCTTCTACCTCACATTCCCCTAGAAGAGGTGACTTGAAAACAGGAGAACATTTCATTTTTTGCATGCATCAAATATGTCCATGTTATTATGCTATAACAGTCAATAAAGATTACAAACTACCTGTAACCTAATAAAGATATAATCGGGCTAGGACCCACACATCGGAATGGATCTTCCCAAAAGGAACTAAACTTAAGGGTCTATTTGGATAGTCTGTTTTTTATCTGTATCTGTATCTGTATCTGTATCGAAACAATATGTATAAATATATCCTATTTGTATTTATATTTTATTTATATTTAATCTATTTGATCTTTTCATGAAAATTGCCAACTTTTTTTTTTATTTATATCTATTTCTTCATGAACAATTTGTTAGAAAAAAGTTTGAAAAAAGTATCTGTATTTGCCTAAAAAAGCTAAACAAACAGACTCTTTATTAGTAGTAGGAGGATATGAAGTTGTAATGTGTTTAGCAAATTCTCAAGCATCACATACTAAGGACTCCACATGACATTCTTTAAATAGATCAGGATAAACTTTTTCCAAAACAAAAAAGGATGGGTGTCCCAATCTTTTAGACCATTGAGTAATCTGCTAACACAATCTTGATTCTTCCAATAAAGTATGGCCATTAAATGGATAATCTTTCACTAATCGATACAATCCATCCATGACTCTACCATTGCTAATCACTTTCCCAGTTCTCAACTACTATATAATATAATGAGAAGGATAGAACGCAATTTTGCTATTTAAATCTCTTGTGAGAGCACTAATAGACGATAGATTATGTGAAAAACAAGGAATGTGTAAGGCAAGTGGCAATGTGATGGAAGAATTGCAAGTTGAGGAACCTTTCCCCGCAACAGGACAAGAGGACCCGTTAGTTATACGAACCTTTTCAAAACCTTAACAATGAGAATAGGTTATGAATTTAGTATGAGCATTAGTCATATGATTTGAAGCTCTAGAATCAAGGATCCATGAGTTTTTCATGACACCATGGTGATCAATTGAGTTAGTTTGAAAGGTAGAATATGATATACCTGATTGTGTAATGAGAGAGGAAGAGGAAGAGGAAGAGGCAGAAGCATTATTACTAGTGGAAGGAGATTTGAGTCTGGACAGCAAGGATTTAAGAGTTCGTAATTTTTCATTGGAGATTCCACTTGAGGATTGATTCTCTTTTGGCAACCTTGCTTTAGTAGCCTTAGACATGTAGGCATAACATTGTGTTCCACCAGGCCTTTTCTTTCCTTAGACCACATGTAGGATAACCATTTAGTTTCCACCATGTCATGGTTAATCCTTTGTATGCTTTGGTTTGCCACAGTATTCACATTGTTTAGTGTCTGGTTCTGTGCTCCTTTGAGGATCACTTTTGGTGCTTTCTGTCAGTGGAGACCTGAAAGATGAATTCACTAACATGCTAGGCCTTTCAATAAGGACAGTTTGAAGCATAACACTCTGTCTACTTTCTTCTTGTTGCACCAGGCTATATGCTTGTCGTAAAGAGGGAAAAAGATCTCGTCCAAGAACTTGAACTCGTATTTGATCATGTACCTCATCCAATCCTGCTAGAAAATCATACACACGTTCTTTGTCAACTATCTTCTGAAATTTAGTTGCATCCACCACGCATGATGTTTGGAAATCTTGATAATAATCAAGTTCCTGCCACAAGGTACCAAGTTTTGAGAAATATTATGCAATTGTTAACTCTCCTTGTTTGGTTTCATGAACTTTCTTTCGTAGTTCATATACCTGCACATCATTCCTTGATTGGGAAGATGTTTGAGAGGCAACATACCAAATTTTTTTTTGGGCAGTGCTTGGAGAAGATACCCTCTTTTAATTCCTGGTTGCATGGAATTAATTAACCATGACTCGATAAGAGAATTTTCAAATTCCCACTTGCTCAATCCAGGATCTCTGGTTTTTGGTTTTTGCTTTCCATCATTTATATATCCTTCTAATCCTTTAGCCTGAGTGAAAAGTAAGCAAGACCGAGACCAAGCAAGGTAATTTGTTCCATCTAGTTTGACAGGACTGATTTGAAGAAAAGGATTGTTAGCCATGTAACTATGAATATCTTCCTTTTTGCTAGTCATGATATTTGCTAAGGTAAGAAGATGGAAAAAGGCTTAGGAAAAAAACCTAAGTGGATCTCAATTCTGATACCATGAAGAAAGGATAAAGATAATTTTATTCTTAATAAAAAAATACAATAGGAGGTAGAACAATCTAGCCACACTATGTGGTAGGTAGTTACCTACTCTAAGCATCTAAAAAAAATATATTTTAACATATCTTCTAATTTACTCCTAAATACATTCATATGCCTATCAACAGGATTCTTTGTTTGAATACGGGCCAATTGATGATGAAGAGCTGCACAGTCATCATTTGTATGGTGTCCAATGAAGGTTGCTCCAAATTCCCTTCCAAATTTGTTTCGTTATCCCATAAGAAATGAGCAAATGATCATGGAATTCACTACCACTCCATAAAAGCATCCAAACTTGAGCCATGTTCCATTCCTTTAGATTGTCAAGGGTTCAAAGTTGACGTTGGATAGCAACCAAAGAACAAATGTTTGCTTGGGGTTAAAGACCTTAAGCCAAACATCCTTGGCTGATGCAATAGTGTTAGGGAGTGTTTAAGGACTCTAAAGCTTTTTTATTGGAGAAATTTTTGTTGTCCACACACCAAACTTGTTAGATTGGTCCACACAAAGGAGAATCCCATGCCTAACTTGTAACAAATATCATTAACTCCAACCCCATTCAATGTTTTATTAAAGATATCTACTAATTGTTTTGCAGTCTAAATGCGTCCTGTAGAAATCAAATTTTGCTATATTGTCTCACAAATAAAATGGCAATTGATTTCAATATATTCAGTTCACTCATGAAACATGGGGTTAAATGCAACATGAAGAGCTGTTTGATTATCATACGATGATTGTGCAGGCATTAATACTTTGAAGCCAAGATTAGTTGAGAGTTGATGAACTACATTATATCACATGTTGATTGTACCATATCTCTATATTTTGCCTCTATACTCAAGCAGGATACAACATTATGTTTCTTGTGTTTTCAAGAAATCAGATTTCCTCTAGCAAACACGCAATATCCAGAGGTGGATCTTTTGTCTATCTTGAATCTTGCCCAATTAACATCCAAGAAACACTCAATATAGTTATGTTAGTGGTTTCCATACACTAAACCTTGTCCTAGAACACTTTTTAGATAACATAAACTTTGTTCTAAAGCTATCTAATGATGTACTATAGAAAAAGACATAAACCGACTTGTAATACGACTTGGTATGCAATATCAGGACGGGTCACTGTGAGATAATTTAACTTTCTAACTGAAAGTCAATACCTCTCTGGGTCCTTTAATAACTCACCCTCTATAATAAGTTGTAGGAACCATGTGTGTTTTGCAGGACTTAGCTCCCAATTTACGCATCTTTGTTAATAAGTTAAGTATATATTTCCTTTGAGATAAGAAAATACCTTTTTTACTTTTCGTCAACTCAATTCCCAAGAAATATTTCAGTAGCCCCAAATTTTCAATGACTTGATTGAATTTCTCTAACCAAGCTCAATGGCTCTATTTCAATCCATACAATGATTTTTGCTTTATATACACTGCTTATTGCAAATTGCTATGTAAGAGTGTTCTTAACATTTAGTTGATACTGAGGCCAACAGTTAGTAGCTAGGATGGAGATAAAAAAAGCAAACAATAGTCAACTTAACCATAAGAGACAATGTGTTTGAATAATACACGCTACAGGTTTGGGCATAGCCTTTGTCCATTAGAGGGGCTTTCAACAAAGCTACTATTCCATCAGGATTAACCTTAATAGCAAAGACTCACTTCCATCCACCTCCCTTCTAATCTGTAGATAAGTCCACTAGATTCCAAGTTTCATTAGTATTCAAGCTGTTCATCTCTTCTATCATAGCATCATGCCACCTAAGATAAGAGAGGGCAATATGAAATGTATGGTGTCTAGGGATGCAATAAACGAGGAAGATGATGATAGGAAGTGATCATAGGATTAAAAGGAAGAAACATTATAGGTACATTGACATTTACTTTTCTGAAGAGCAATAGAAAGATCAAGATCACTAGGAATAGGATCCATTGAGGAAGAAGAGGCTGGTTTTGGACATGGAGTAAGTGGACCTTGTCGCTTGGAATATATATGTCGGATAACAAGTCGTGATGGTGGAGGGTGGCTGTGGTTTTTTTTGGAGATGGATAAGCATTCTGATAAATCAACATATTTTCATTCTTTACCTGTGTTGAAGTTTTAATGGATGAAGAAACGAAAGAAGTATTTTCTACAAATGTAATATCAGCTGATACACAAGATAATGTGAAGATGAGGAGAGTAACGTCGATACCCCCTTTGGACCCTAGAATAATAGAAGATACATGCTGACTATCTCTTCTGGTTATGATTTTGTAATTTGTTACAAGTATGTTTTGTAGAGTTGTTCATTAATCCTCTTTCAACTAAATTGCAAACTTAATCGAACCGAACGAATGGCAAACTGTAGTTCTTCTACAATTTGGTATGTTTCACAATTCAGTTTGGAGAGAATCTAAATGGTGCGTGGTTTGGCTTGAGGAATTGAGTCGAACCAAACCATTTATACCTAAATTGAATCGTTTTTTACTTTAAAAAATAAAAGGATTTTGAATTCTTTGTTTTTCCTCTTTATTTCATGTTGTTTAAAGTGTGTAAATGAGTTTAGAAGTTGGATGAAATATGTGGCACCTCTTCAATTGATTTTTGTTAATTTAATGCTGTTGAATTTGCACATGTAATATATGTGCAACGTCCATTTGTATATATTAGATGATGAATAAATTCAATGGAGTTAAACTCATGTTTATGATTATTTTAAAAAGAAATTATAAAAATATTAGTTATATTAAAAAAAAAAAAAACCAGATCACTAATGCAGAATTACAATACATGCAATACTACTTTCAATGTGTGTCACATGTACCATATGCCATATAACAATTAATACTTTGTTATATCACATTTAATACATGTGACACACATCTTAATGAGATTGATATGGATCTATCATACATAAATCTTGAAAGACTAAAAAATAAAAAGGAGAAATTCTATCCAAATCTGGTTTGATTAAATCAATTACTACCTTTTGTAATTCCTATCTGAAATAAAGAGACAACCAAAAACAAACAAAAAGAATAATTTGAAAAAAAAAAAAAAAACAGAATAAAGATACAGATGTAACAAACTAAATATATTGTAAATAAATTTGATTTCCTACATGTTAAACATATTTGTAGATACACAAGTTAAAATTTGTAATTAAATAAACTTCAAGAATGAACTTACACAAGCCAATATCCTATTTTGTTCTAATTCAAGAATATAATTCATTGGTATTGCAGGATTATCATCGATTCCATTTCCCTGTTAGTGGAAAGATCCTGTCCATTGTTCATGTACCAGGATGCTTATACACAGTGAGAATCTTTCTTTTCTTTTTCTTTTTCTTTTTGTTTCACAAATTGAGTCCTTTTACTGTGGATGTTCTGTTCACTTTCTGATTTTGGCTCATTTTCAGGTTAATCCCATTGCAGTAAATAGCAAGTACTGCAATGTCTTTACAGAAAATAAACGAGTTATATCCATCATTTTGACTGAAGATTTTGGAAAGGTTTGTCCATTTGATTTTGCTATGAGATGATTCAAAATTTTATACATGCCACTAAATATACCATAAGAAATAATTGAGCTTCTGTACCTATCATTTCTAAGCTTTATCCATACTTTTGATGTGAGACAATATGTATATGCTGTTTAAAAGAACACTGATTCCTAGCACTTCAATTTCAAGCTTACTATATGAAATAATAAAAACACAAAAATTTCCTTGCAAATGACAATTTTAAGCTTGGATGCCCCTTTTTTGAGGATTCTTTCCATTAAATAGGAATCCTGTACACTATTTTATGTAAGAATAGACACCTATTAATTACAAATATTCTAATATAAGTAACAGCATATATTTACAGCTAATACACATAATTATGGTGGAATAAATCTTATAATTTCAGTCATAATCTCTGCAGTCAACAGTTCATAATCTCTGCCCTTGATGTCCCCCCAAATTGATGCTGGATGATCAAGAAGTATCAATTTGTCAACAAGAAAGTTGTGTCAATGTCAAGAAAGAGCCTTAGGAAACACACTAGTAGTTTGAAGATCAGTGGTGATGTGTAGAAGTAAGATGACATGAGCATTATATGCTTTACGAATAGAATGATAGTCAACTTCAATATGTTTGGTGGACTCATGAAATACTGGAATAGCAACAATTGAGTAGTACTAGTATTATTCGCAGGGAGAGGGCATAGCACGATACTCTTGATTCAGTGAGGAGTTAAGACACCCAACTTGCTTCTTGCTTTTCCAAAAGATGAGGAAGTCATCAAGAAACATGGACCAATTAGTAATTAAACGTCGAGTATAAGCAAAACCAACCTAATTGGCCACCAAACGAATGGGAGAATTCGCAGGTAAGAAAAGACCATGGGCAAAAGTACCTTGTAAATAGCTAATAATTTGACGAACAGCAGCTAAATGAAGATGTCTATGTGCCCGCATAAATTGACTAACTTGTTGAACAGTAAAGAAAATATCAGGCCTAGTAATGGCTAAGTAGTTCAAGATTCCCACTATTTGTCTATACAAAGAGGGATTGGAAAGAAATTCAACCTCATCACGACAATATTTAACATTCACTTCCAAAGGAATGCCAATAATCTTGAAGGCTAGCTTAAGAAATTAATTCTTGGATGTGTTTATGCTGGTGTAAAAATATATCAACCAAGGTTGATTGCACCTCAAGGCTTAAAAATACTGTAAAGGACCCTTCATATGAAAAGAATGGTGAAGGTGCTCTTGAAGCTGAGAAATCAATTTAGAGTTTGTCCTTGTAATAATGTTCTCATCAACATATACCAGAAGTGAAACAAGTCCCTTATCAGTCTTGCGAAGAAAAAAAGTGGAGTCATATTGACCCTGGACAAATGAGAAGCTAATAATTGTAGAGCAAAACTTATCAAACCAAGCATGTGAAGCCTCTTTGAAACCAAAAAGTGACATTTTTAAATTACAAATATCAATAGAAGGTGTGGAAAATAACCCTGATGGTAGTGTCATATAAATCTCTTCTTTAAGATTTCCGTGCAAAAAGGCCTTCTTAGCGTTCATATGCCGCAATGACCAGCCCTTGGAAGCAGCAATATGTAGAACAAGTTGTGCTGTTGTCGTCTTTGCTACATGTACAAATGTTTTCTCATTATCTACCCCATACTCTTGTCAATTACTGAAAGCTACCAACTTTTGCTTTACATCTTTCAAGCGAGCCATTAGATCGTAGCTTAACGGAGTAAATCCATTTACAACTGATGGGCTTAACACCAATAAGATAGGGAACATCCCATGTATGATTCTCTTGAAGAGCTTGAAGCTCTTCTTGCATAGCTATCACCTAACATGCATGTTTAGTTGCCTGAGAATAAGATGAAGGAACAATAGTGTTGGTTAGAGTGGCAGAGAAACCATACTTGTTAGGAGGACATCTAATACGAAGAGATTTTCAAAGAGTTATTTGGGCTGGTACTGGATTGGGGTTAGGGTTGGAGTCGGGGTCGAGAAGATCTTATGATAATGAAGCTTGTCTTCGCTGAAAAATTACCCCTAAGTTAAAGTACTCATATGGAGGAGAGATATTATCAATGTTAGGCAAAATGACACCTTTAGGTGAAGGAACATGTTGCTGAAAGTCTTAGTATTTAGAAGATTTAATCATGTATATTTTATAAAATAACATGCACAGAGGTCAGATTTATATATGACAGTCCTAGCATCAATTTAAGAAACTAATCAAGTCAAATCCCACATTTATGTGGATCTCCTAACCAAAAAGGAATATTAGCTGTATAGGTCTAATTTTAGGAAATTTAAATATACACTTTCCTAAAAATGCTAACTAATTAATTACTTGTATATTTCTATACTCCCCTTCAAGTTAGTGAATAGGAATTTTCCATTCCCAACTTGGACACAATAGTTTTAAAAACAGAACTACTCAGCCTTTTTGTTAAAACATTAGCAAACTGACTATGTGTAAACACATAAGGTGTACAAATCATTCCACTCTCCAACTTCTCTTTAATAAAGTATTTGTCAAACTTAATGTGCTTTGTTTGTTCGTATTATACCGGATTGTGAGCTATGTTGATTACAAATTTGTTTTCATAGTAGTGTCTCATTGGGCTTTCCCACTTAACCTTCAGATCTTGAAGAATAATTTTTAGCCACTATATTTCACACACCTTAAGCCATTACCTAAAATTCCACCTCAACACTAGATCGAGTTACCACATTCTGTTTTTCACTCCTTTAGGTCACAAGGTTCGCACTAAGAAAAGTGCAATACCCTGAACTCAACCTCCTATCAGTAGCAGATCTAACGTAATTAGCATCGGTATATGCCTCAAGCACTGATCCTCCATTTCTTTTGAATAAGA
Organism: Combretum micranthum; assembly: GCA_024138025.1. Classification (NCBI taxonomy): domain Eukaryota; kingdom Viridiplantae; phylum Streptophyta; class Magnoliopsida; order Myrtales; family Combretaceae; genus Combretum; species Combretum micranthum. Next base: position 202,972 of record JAMXBD010001762.1, read on the forward strand.
TTTCTTTCCCTGACGTTCTTTTAAGATATTGGAGTACTTTATGAGCTGCTTGCAAATGAACTTACTTTGGGCTATGCATGAATTGACTGATTACACTCACTGCATATGTTATATCTGGCCGTGTATGAAAGAGAGATGAGTCTTCGTACCAGGCGTTGATACATTTCCCTGTCAACCGTGGGATCCTCTTCTGCTATTCCAAGCTTGACAATCGGATTTATAGGAGTGCTTGCTGGCTTACATGCAGTCTTGCCTGTCGCCTTAAGATCTATTACATACTTCTGTCGAGAGATAAAAATTCCTTGCCTGGAGTGTGCTACCTAAATTCCTAGAAAATACTACAACCTCCCATGTGCCTTGATCTCAAACTTCTTAGCTAAATACTAACTCAGAACTTGTTTTTCTTTATCATATATAGTTACAATTATGTCATTTACATACACCAAAAGAGTAGTAACTCCCCTTGATGAAGAGTGTCTAATAAACTGTATGTGATCTCCCTAACTTTGTTTGTATCCCATGGCCAACATCGTTCTAGCATATCTCCCAAACCATGCTCGTGGTGATTGCTTGAGACCATATTATACCTTCAACTTACACATGGTATTAGCATCCAAGTTTTTTCCATAACCTGGTGGAACTTCCATGTAGGTTTCCTTTTCCAATTTTCCATGCAAGAATGCATTTTTGACATCATATTGCAGCAACTCCTTGCCAAAATTAGTTGTAAGAGACAACGACACTAAATTGTATTCATTTTAGCAACAGGAGCAAGCATCGCTAGGTAATCAATCCCGTAAGTCTATGTGTACTCTTTGGCCACCAATATGGCTTTGTATCTCTCAGTTTATCCATTTGTTTTATACTTTACTGTATACACCCACTTACATCCTACCGGCCTCTTTCCTATTGGTAACTTTACCAACTCCTTGGTCTTGTTCTTTTCTAAAGCTTCCATTTCCACATTCATAGCTTATTTCCATTTTTCATTAGACAACGCCTCAGATAGATTGTAGGAATGGTGATGATATTTGGGCTTGTAAGAAAGGTTCTGTGAATAGAAATCTGGTTTTTTGATCATAGAACAAAAATTTGGAACTATGATATTAGCATCAAACTTGTGTTTGAGCAAGAAAAGCCAAATAACACAAGTACAATCATTAATAAAAGAAACAAACCATCTTTGCCCCATAAACATTAGAAATAGGAGATGGACCCCAATTATCACTGTGAATAAGATAGAAAGGTACAAAACTTTTTTTATTACTAATCAGAAAAGTTATACGCTTGTGTTTAGCAAGTTCACATACTTCACCATGAAAATCTTCAACATTCAAACTTGAAAACAATGAGGGAAACATAATCTTAATTATCCTAAATGATAGATGTCCTAACCAAAAGTGGTGAAGAAGGATTTTCTCTTTATTTGACGAAATTGAATCATATATGAAAGAATGAGGTAATCTGCTGTTGATCATATTCAACTGACTTGGTCTGTCAAGGTAGTAGAGGCTATATCATTCCTGAGCACGTCTAATCGTCTTTCTCGAATCCTTGTCCTGAAATATGCAGTAATGTAGATGGAAATGGTTTCTATGTATATTAGTTAAGATCTTTTATCTTTTGGAAATTTGTTTAGCGAGGTAATATTTTTTATTTATTCTTTTCTCATTTATTTTGATTAATTGCTTTCCTTATTTAGTGAGATTCCTTGTTTGGAGGGATTCTCTTCTCTTAGTTTTTCTACTAAGTTTTGACCTTATCTGTAGAAATGAGTCTTCTATTGCATTATAGTTTTTGGATTAAGTTTTGACCTTATTTGTATAAATATGAGTCTTGTATTGCATTCTAATTTAATGAGAATAATTTTCTTTCTCATCAAAATTCTTATGGGATCAGGACTGTACTCTGAAACCTAATTTATCCTTTGCTAATCCCCCTTCATCATGTCTAAACACGACATGAGTCCCTAGATCACCTACTCAGGAGGCGACTTCCAATCCAAGCAAAATTCCAAACCTCCAATAATTTCCTTGCAAAGGTCGTTGACAATTCTCATTTTCCTGTCACGTCACAAACTAAATGGCCAAAACTTTCTTCATGGGAAACCTGTGGATTGAAGCCTAATCATGCACGAAATGATTGGGAAAGTCATGCAAATGCTGCCACTTCATTGAGCAACACCAACAACAATGCAGATAATAGCCTATTCACCAAGGGGCAAATTGAAGCACTACAAAAACTACTAGGACGGATCTCTAACCCTCCTAAATCAACTCCATTCACTACCAAACAACATACTAGTATGTTGAAACATCAAGGTATATTCTCTTCTGCTTTCACTGTACAAACTAGGAAATCAAAATCTTGGATGGTTGATTTTGGAGCCTCAGATCACATGACTAGGATATTAAGGTCTTCCACAAAGATAGTCCACGTTCAAATTTTTCTATAGTTCGAATAGCAAATGGCCCACTCTCAAAAGTGATAGGAGCAAGATCCATAAAATCAACAAAGGATAGTTGATTTTGGAGCCTAATCATGCACAAAATGATCGGGAAAGTTGTGCAAATGCTGCCAATCCATAAAATCAACAAAGGATCTTCATCTCTCATCTGTCCTTTATGTTTCAAAATTAGATTGCAATCTAATTCCTATTAGTAAACTTACTTGTGACTTAAACTGTGTACTAAATTCTATTGAAATCTTTGTGAAATTCAAGCAGCGAATTCGGGGAAGGTGATTGGCAGTGCTGAAATGTGTGATGGCCTCTACTTTCTCAAAGACAGTAGTCCTCTACATAAACAAGTTCATTCTTTAAGTTGTGTTTTCAAGTCTGTTTCTAATTTTGTTTCAATTTCAAATGAGAGTCTTGTTATGTTATGGTATTTTTGCCTTGGTCATCCTAATTTTGTGTATCTTGAGAAGTTGTTTCGTCATCTATTCATCAATAAAAATTCCAAATTTTATCATTGTGAAATTTGTCAACTTGCAAAGCATACGAGGCAGGTATATCCCAGCATTCTCTATAAATCTTCACATCCTTTTTCCATAATACATAGTGACATTTGGGGACCCTCAGAAGTGAAAAATATTAATGGGGCTCGCTGGTTTGTATTTTCTATGGATGATCATACTAGAATCACATGGACATTCCTCATGAGAGAAAAATTTGAAGCTGCAGCCATATTCATATCTTTTCACTCTATGATCAACACCCAATTCAGAAGGAAAATACAAGTTTTTAAGATTGATACTGGCAAAGAATATTTTAACTCTGTTCTTGGTCCCTACCTCTTAGAACAAGGAATCATTCATATAAGTTCTTGTGTTGAAACCCTTCAATGAAATGGAGTAGCCGAAAGAAAAAACAGATACCTACTTGAGGTAGTAAGATCAATCATGTCCTTTAATCTTTCATATATGTTCTTGTGTTGACACTATCCAACAAAATGGAGCAGCCGAAAAAAAAAAAAAAAAGATTCACCTACTTAAGGTATCAAGATCAATCATGTTCTCTAATCATATGCCTAAACACTTTTGGGGGGAAGCTATACTCACTGCCACCTATCTCACTAATAGAATGCCTAGTCATGCTCTCCTGTTCCAATCATCTTGCTAAGTCCTTATACAAGCCTTTCCACACATCAAAGCTTTTTCTTCCAACCTACTACTCAAGGTATTTGGATGTTCATCTTTTGTCCGTATACACAAGCAACATTGAACCAAACTTGACCTTAAATCCAGCAAATGTATTTTTCTGGGATACTCATCTAATCAAGAAGGGTATAAGTGCTATTCATTTGTCACTAAAAAATACTACAATTCTATGGATATCACCTTTTTTGAACACCAATCTTTTTTTCTAGACCCGCCATTCAAGTGGAGAACTTTGGGAAACACTCTAAGACACCTAATCTCAAGATTTCCTTTACCCAAGTGTCATACAAACTACTATCATCCGAGTCACTTACGAATCCTAGTCCCACATTTGGTCTAAATGATCAATCCAAATCTGAGACTCTCAGGTCTTCCAATTTGCAAAATCAGACCATTCATGATGATTCCTATTTGCAAAATCAGACCATTTGTATGATTCCGATTTACAAAATTAGACCATTCATGATCATTCAACTGAGTCCATTCCACTTCAAGTTAGAACAAATAATCAAGAACTCCGTGTTTATAAGATGAGGAAACCTATTGAATTTATAGAGGACACTACACAAAACAAGAACTGTCAAGAACCTAAATCGGATCACCTTACCTTAGAGGATCCTCCTATCTTAGAGATTCACACTAGTACGGATTCTTCTAATGAACCCCTTATTCTCTTTGTTGATGACTTAGCTTTACCCATTGCTCAGTGAAAAGGTGTTTGAATATGTACAAATCATCCAATTGAAAGATATGTGGCTTATAGGAAATTGACACTTGCATATAAAGGCTCTTGACAGTGTACATGTTCCTAATACTATTTAGGAAACTCTAAAAATCTTAGCATGGAAATAGGCTATTGAGGAAGGGTTTAGGGCACTACGAAGTAATAGCATTTGGACTCTCACAGAGTTACCCCTAGGGAAGAAGCTAGTGTAGGGTTTTATTGATATAAAATTTCGAAAATTTTATTAAAACGCAACGGAAAAATGAAAAACCCTATACCAGTATCCATGTTTCTTGATTAGATTTGAACAAAAAGAGATTACTTGAATATACCTTATATTGATGCTTCAAAACGATCAGCAGATCAGATTTGCAGGAACCACAGTCTCGCAATCCTCTCTACGGTATCCACACGCGAACGATTGTGTGCTAGCACTCAAGAACACGAATCCAATTCGTGTAGGAATTATTTTTTCTTCTTTTTCTCTCTTTTGGGTTTGCAGAATTTTTCTGCCGTCTAATGTGACGTCCAAGAGTCTAACCCAAAAGATTGTCTATAGATCTATATATATAGACATATAGGAAACCCTAGAAGATATTTATTTAATATTTAATAAAATATATTATTTCATTAAATATTAATTATCTGTCATAATCATTTATTATATTTGAACTATTTAAGAATAATAAATATAATAATTCCTATAGGTTTAAATATAAACTCATAATATATTTCATTCGTTCTTTTGTGTGTGACCCTATAGGTACACCTAATGTTGGCAGTAGGTCCTAAACACTTTTTAGACCTGCAAGACATCATTGGTCTCTAGCAAGACATTATGTCTACCCAAATTAGGTGAATATCAGTAATCCGATTTTTTGTCTGATCTATAATTTATGTCATTATCCTTTTTGTCACATGATATCTAGATTGAACATAAGACATGAAGAGTGTCATTCTTATATTGTTCAATCTTATCATTTCTCAATTTCCAAGTGATCTGATAATACAAATGAAATTCATCACACTATCAATTCATTTGAGCATGGCCATGCATTTCTTAGTCTCACTTATCGAGGGGCCCAGAGATATCTCTCTCATAACGAGAGGGACAAATCCCATCTTAATTACTCAACTTCCTCTACATGATATACATTATGCCCAAATTTAACCTTTATAATTATCCGGTTAAAGACAACGTTTGATTGAGTTGAAACATAACGTTTCTCATGTTGGAACCTATGGTGAGTTCAGGTCCAAGGATACATTGACATAGTTATTATGAAAATCACTTATGACAATATTCCATGTGGTGATCTCATAGTGGGTCAGTTCAGCACACAGTCATTTAATATATGCCTATGAGTTTCATTTGTATCACCATACAAATAAACATCCCACGTTTACTAAATGAAAACTCATACTAGATTTAATTCATTATTATTCCCATAATAATGAGCATCCAGGAACATTTAGATAATAAATTATTCATGGATTTCTATTATAAAGTAAATATGCAAACAATACAAAAGAAATGCCTCTGTTTTATTTATATATATATAAATATATATAAATATCAAATGACAATATCCAGTAATTGGCCTAGGGCACAATCACTAACAGCTAGTGAGATGCAAGTGGATATTCAATGTTAAATACAAAGCAGATGGGAGTATTGAAAGATTCAAAGCTAGATTTGTAGCAAAGGGCTTTACTTATTCATATAGAATTGATTATTAAGAAACTTTTGCCCCTAGTTGCCAAACTTAACATTGTTCAAGTTCTACTATCACTTGCAGTAAATCAAGACTGGTCTCTACATCAACTCGACATCGAAAATGCTTTTTTGAATGGGGATCATTAAAAGGATGTCTACATGGAAGTTCCCTCTGGTTTAGAAAATCCTTCAAACAACCGACTAGTTTGCAAGTTGAAGAAGTCACTGTATAGCCTAAAGTAGTCTCCTATGAGCTTGGTTCGACAGATTTACTAAAGCTGTGGTGGAGAATAGTTACACTCAATGCTAAGCTGATCACACACTATTTGTGAAATTTTCATTAGAAGGCAAAAAGTCTATCCTCATTGTGTATGTAGATGACATAATTCTGACAGGAGATAACTCAAAAGTAAATTCTCATGCTTAAAAGAATGCTCGCAATAGAATTTGAGATTAAAGATCTCGGTCCTCTCAGATTCTTCTTAGGCATGGAAGTGGCTCGATCAAAGGGAGGGATTGTTATATCACAACGAAAATACATTTTGGACTTACTAAACGAAACTAGAATGCTTGGTTGTAAGGCTGTAGAAACTCCTATGGATCCTAATTTAAGGATAAATAGGAGTAGGGACAGCATCCCAATTGACAAGGGGAGTTATCAAAGGCTTATAGGCAAACTGATTTATCTCTTACTTACCAGATTGGACAACATTCTCTATCAAAGTGATAAGTCAATACATGAACAATCCGGGTAAAGAACATTTGGAAGCAGTGAATTGAATTCTCAAGTACTTGAAGATGACGCTTGGGCACGGTTTGATCATTAGGAAATGTGAAAAACATGTGATAGAAGTCTATACTGATGCTAGCTAGGCTGGAGAGTTAACCGATATAAGATCGACATCTGGCTATTGTTCATATGTGTGGGGTAATCTTGTTACTTGGCAAAGCAAGAAACAATTAGTGGTTTCTAGGAGTGGTGTGGAATCAGAATACTGTGCCCTTGCCTTAGGCATATGCGAAGGAATGTGACTTCAAAGACTGCTAAATGAGTTAAGGATGGATGTCACGGAAACAATAAAAATGTACCGTGACAGCTAAGCAGCCATTGGTATTGCTAAGAATCTAGTTTATCATGACAAGACCAAGCATGTAGAAATTGATAGACACTTCATATCCGAGAAGGTCAACAATGGAATTGTTCAAGTGAACTACATTCCTACTCGGTTACAAATTGTTCACCAAAGCTCTTCAAAGGACAAGCTTTAAGAATTCAACTCCTAACTGGGATTGTACAACATATACAATCTAACTTGAGGGGGGGGGAGTGTAGATAGAAGTGGTTTGTATGTACTTTAGTAAGATGTTTTATTTTTTGGAAATCTGTTTAGCTAGGTAATATTTTTTCATTGATTCTTTTTTCATTTATTTTGATCAAATGCTTTCCTTTCTTAGTGAGATTCCTTGTTTAGAGGGATTCTCTTCTCCTAGTTTTTTGACTAAGTTTTGACCTTATTTTTATAAATATGAGTCTCTGTTGATAGGCATATGCATGTATTTAGAAGTAAATTAGGAGATATGTTGGAATTTATTGTTCTTTGATGCTTAGAGTAGGTAACTACCTACCACATAATGTGGTTATATGTGTTGTACCTCTTATTGTATTTTTTCATTGAGAATAAAATTATCTTTATCCTTTCTTTAGTAATATTTTTATCCTTTCTTCATGGTATCAGAGCTAAGATCCATTTAGGGCTTTCTAAGCCTTTTTCCATCTCCTTACCTTAGCAAATATCATGACTAGCGAAAAGAAGGAAGATATTTATAGTTACATGGCCGACAATCCTTCTCTTCAAATCAATCTTGCTAAACTAGATGGAGCAAATTACCTTGCTTGGTCTCGGTCTTGCTTACTTTTCATTTAGGCTAGAGGATTACAAGATATATAAGTGGTGAAAAGCAAAAACTAGGAACCACAAATCCGGTATTGGGAAAATTGGAATCTAAAAATTCTCTTATCATATCATGGTTAATGAATTCTATGCAACAAGGAATTGCAAGAGGGTATGTTCTCCTAGACACTGCACAAAAAGTTTGGGATGCTACCTCTCAAACATTTTCCCAATCAGGGAATGATACATAGATATATGATCTACGAAAGAAAGTTCATGAAACCAAACAAGGAGAGTTAAAAATTGCACAATATTTCTAGGAACTCAATACCTTGTGGCAAGAACTTGATTATTATCAGGATTTCCAAGCATCATGCGTGGTGGATGCAACTAAACTTCAGAAGACGGTTGACCAAGAATGTGTGTATGATTTTCTAGTAGGATTGAATGAGGTGTATGATCAAATACGAGTTCAAGTTATTGGACGAGATCCTTTTCCCTCTTTATGACAAGCATATAGCCTTGTGCAACATGAAGTAAGTAGATGGAGTGTTATGCTTCAAGCTGTCCTTATTGAAAGGTCTAGCATGTTAGTGAATTCATCTTTCAAGACTCCATGGACAGAAAGCACCAAAAGTGATTCTCAAAGGAGCACAGAACCAGACACTAAACAATGTGATTACTGGAGCAAACCAAGGCGTACCAAGGAAAACTAAATTGTCGTCCTACACATGGTTGAAGAGGGAAAAGGCCTGGTGGAAGACGACGTTATGCCTACATGTCTAAGGCTATTGAAGCAAGGTTGCCAAAAGAGGATCAATCTTCAAGTGGAATCTCCAATGAAGAATTACAAACTCTTAAATCCTTGCTGTCCAGACTCGAATCTCCTTCCACTATTAATAATGCTTTTGCCTCTTCCTCTCTCATTACACAATCAGGTATATCATATTCTACCTTTCAATCTAACTCAATTGATCACCATAGTGTCATGAAAAACTCATGCATCCTTGATTCTGGAGTTTTAGATCATATGACTAATGCTTGTACTAAATTCATAGCCTATTCTCCTTGTTCTGGGCTTGAAAAAGTTCGTATAGCTAATGCATCCTTTTTTGTTGTTGTGGGGAAAGGTTCCTTAACTTGCAATTCTTCCATCACATTGCCTCTTGCCTTACACATTCCTAGTCTTGCACAAACTCCATTGTCTGTTAGTGCTCTAACAAGAGATTTAAATTACAAAATTGAGTTCTATCCTTCTCATTGTATTGTTTAGGAGTTTAAAACCGGGGGAACGATTGGCTATGATAGAGTCTTGAATGGATTGTATCAGTTGGTGGAAGATTCTCCATTTAATGGTCATGCTTTAGTGGGAGAATCAAGATTGTGTCAGTAGATTACTCAATGGCATAAGAAATTAGGACACCCATCCTTTTTTGTTTTGGAAAAAATTTATCCTGATCTATTTAAGTAATGTCATGTGGAGTCCTTAGTTTGTGATGCTCGTGAATTTGCTAAACACATTAGAACTTCTTATCCTCTTACTAATAATAAAAGTTTAGTTCCTTCTAATAAAATCCATTCTGGTGTGTGGGGTCCTAACCTGATTGTTTCTTTATCAGGTCACAGGTGGTTCGTAACTTTTATTGACTGTTATAGCAAAATGACATGGACATATTTCATGCATTCAAAAAATGAAGTGTTCTCCTGTTTCCAAATATTTCATATATTGATTACCACTCAGTTTAATGCCAAAGTAAAAACATTACGAATTGACAGTGGTAGTGAATGTGTGGAGAGTGCATTTCATACATAATTAGATAATTATGTGATTGTACCAAACCAGTTGTATAAATAGTGCTGCCCATAATGGTGTTTCTGAACGGAAAAATACACACTTATTCGAAGTGGCTAGGGCTCTCGTGTTCACCATGAATGTTCCTAAGGTTTATTGGGGATATGCTATCCTTATTGCTACATATCTTATAAATTGGATACCTCTTAGGTTATCTTAATTTTCAATGTCCTTTAGAACTTATTCAAGGTTGCACTTCTTATACTGTTCCTCCTAAGATTTTTGGTTGTGTTTGTTTTGTACATAAATATAATGGGGGAAAGCTTGATCCTTGAGCCCTAAATGTATCTTTGTGGGATATTTTGCTACAAAAAAGGGTATAAATGCTATCAATCCCCTACTAGAAAATTCTATGTAAGCATAGATGTTACCTTTAGAGAACAGGAATCCTATTATCCTCTCAAGTCACCTCTTTAGGGGGAGCATGAGGTTGACCTTAGGTTCAACTCCTGCTACTAATTTTGATCTTCGCATCTATAGCAAACAAGGAAGATAAGGGGAGTATGAAAGTAATGGTGTTCCGAAGAATGAGAATAATGGTGAACCTAATAGTAATGGTGAATAACATGCAAGAAATAGTAATGGTAAACAGCATGCAAGTGATGGAGAATCGAATGAGAATGATGGTGACCTAAGGTTCAACTCTTACTACTAATTTTGATCTTCGCATCTGTGGAAAACAAGGAAGACAGGGGGAGTATGAAAGTGATGGTGAACCGAATAAGAATAATGGTGATCGTAATAGTAATGGTGAACAACATGTAAGAAATAGTGATGGTGAACAGCATGCAAGTGATGATGAACAGCGTGAATTTGCTGGTAAGCAGATTGGAAGATTAGATAGACTTGATCTGGTTAGGTATACTTGCAGGAAAAAGACTCTACCTAGCCAAATGCTAGTACCTCCGGCCTTAACATCTGTGCAACCAAGTAACCAATTTGATTCTACTAATGATTCATTTGATGAAATTCATCCAAATATCTCTTGTGATAATGATCTAGATATTCCTATAGCCATTAAAAAAGGAGTTAGATCATGCACCCAATATCTTATATCTAACATTTTTTCTTATAGGTCATTATCTCCTTCCTATAGAGCTTTCTTGTCCTCCTTGAATTCTGTGTCTATAGCATAGGGATGGAAGGAAGCTATTGTTGATTCAAAATGGAGAAATGCCATGGTAGACGAGATGAAAACTTTAAAAAAAAATGGAACTTGGAAACTCGTTGATCTACCTTCTAGAAAAAGACATATAGGATTTAAATGGGTTTTTACCATGAATCATAGAGCAGATGATTCCATTGAAAAACTAAAGGCTCGATTAGTAGCAAAAAGTTTCACTCAGACATATGGCATAGATTACCATAAAACTTTTTCACCTGTGGCTAAGATGAATTCAATAAGAATTCTCTTACCAGGTGCTGCTAATCTTGGATGGGAATTTCAACAATTTCATGTTAAAAATGCTTTCCTACATGGTGAATTAGAAGAAGTGTACATGGAAATCTAACCTGGTTTTGATAATCAGAAAACTGAAGGAAAAGTATGTCACTTAAAGAAAGCTCTATATGGTTTGAAACAGTCACCACGAGCTTAGTTTGAAAGATTTAGTAAAGCTATGATCATTTATGGTTACAAGCAAAGTGATGCAAATCATATTATGTTCATCAAGCATATCAATGGTAAGATCACTGTTTTGATTGTATATTGATGACATAATTGTGATGGGTGACTATTATGAAGAGATTGCTAGACTCTAGAAATATCTAGCTATTGAATTTGAAATCAAAGACTTGGGGTAGTTGAGATATTTCCTTGGAATATAAGTTGCTAGGTCCACCAAGGGAATATTTATTTCCTAAAGAAAGTATGTGCTAGGCTTACTGGAAGAGGTTGGAATATTAGGATGTAGACCTGCAACTGCTCCTATAGAGGCCAATCATAAAATGAGAATGGATGAAGGGGAATTTGCTGATATTGGCCAGTGTCGAAGGATGGTTGGAAGATTGATCTATCTTTTTCATACATGTCTTGACATTACTTATGCTGTGAGTATTGTGAGTCAGTTTATGCAGTCCTAGAACTTTACATCTTGATGCTGTTTTCGAATCTTGTGATATTTAAAGTCTAGTCCAAGGAAAGGACTACTTTTTTCAAGCAATGGTCATTTGGATATAGAAGCATATACAAATGCAGATTGGGCCGGATCTCCTAGTGATAGGTGGTCCACATTAGGATATTGTTCTTTTGTTGGAGGAAATCTTGTTACTTGGAGGAGTAAAAAATAAGGTGTAGTTGCTCGATCAAGTGTTGAAGCGAAATATAGAGTTATGGCACGAGGAGTTTGTGAGCTTCTATGGATTAAAAGGTTAATGCATGATCTCCATCTTCTTGAAGAGAAGTCTTTTCTATTATATTGTGATAACAAGATAGCTATTAGCGTTACTTGTGATCCAGTCCAGCGTGATCGTACCAAACCATTGAGATTGGTTGATTCTTCATCAAGGAGAAATTAAATGATCAAAGCTTAAAAATCAATTATACCAGATCAGGAAATCAGTTAGCAAGATGTGTTCACTAAAAGCTTGTGTAATAGATTGTTTTATTTATCTGTATATAAGATGGGGTATGAGAGACATCCACACATCATCTTAAGGGGGAGTGTTGATAGGCGTATGTATGTATTTAGAGGTAAATTAGGAGATACGTTAGAATTTATTGTTTTTTAATGCTTAGAGTAGGTAACTACCTACCACATAATGTGGCTATATATGTTGTACCTCTTATTTTATTTTTTTTATTGAGAATAAAATTATCTTTATCCTTTATGCAATAATATTTTTACTCTTTCTTCAGTCTTGTATTGCATTCGAATTTAATGAGAATAATTTTCTTTCTCATCAAAATTCTCAAATGACTAGTGTGAAAACTACATTACAAGATAAATCTTGGATGAGTTTTTGTATAGGCACAAGATTTGTGGATAATTAAGGGCACGAAGAACATTTCTCAAAGAACATTTCTCAAGGTTAATGATGTCTTTATTTTGACATCCCTTGCACCAGCCACAATTGTTAAAAATCCATCGGCTATGGTTATTTTCCTACTACTAGGACATGGGGTATATATCAGGAAACAATTGGATGAATGGGTCATATGGTTGGTGGCTCTTAGATCCATGATCCAGGAGTTAGTAAAGGCTATATTTGAGGCACTTAATCCAAAGTAAAAGGAAATTTACCTGAATATGTTGAAGAACAAGTACCTAAAGGCCATTCAAGACTATTAATAAGAGGCCTTACCCTTTCAATCTCCCCTTGGTTGAGGCTACTTGCCTCCTGTGGTGTAGTTTCACCTTATGGTGTTCTAGCCATGTGGAATTGTTCATTACTTCTTGCTTGGTCTCCTATGGCCAAAAGATGTGTTGTCTAGAAAATATAAAAAAACAGCCCTAAGGAAGTTCTACTCTGAAAAAATTTCCAGGAGTAGAAATAATCAGCAATAAAGACTGATTAACTAAGGAAACAAAGAAGGAAAGGGGGCAGAAAACACAAAAAAAATTCCAGCAATGAAGGTTGGAAACTGTCAACTATAGGACTTGTGGAAAAGCTCTATTTTTTATATCAAAAAACAGTGCGTGAAGGCCAAAGATTATAACTTCCCAGAAAAATCCTGAACCTCTGATACTATCGTAGAATTTAGAAGAATGAATCATGTATACTTTATAAAATAACATGTACAGAGGTTAGATTTATACATAGCAACCCTAACATCAATTTAGGAAACCAACCAAGTCAGATCCCACATTTATGTGGATCTCCTAACCAAAAAGAATGTTAGCAGTATAGGTCTAATTTTAGGAAACCAAAAACTACACTTTCCTAAAAAGGCTAACTAATTAATTAATTACGTTTTCCTACAGAAAGTAGTACTCATGTTCAAAGAAAATCACATTTCTTGAAATTCGTAGACAATTAACAGCAGCATCATAACATGAAAACGCTTTATGAGCAGTACTATAACCCATTAATGCACACTATACAGATTGACCTATCAACTTGTGATGCTCATGAGGTAAGTGAACGAAACAACACATCTAAATGTGTGTAGTGTGCTATAATCAAGGTCCATACCAAAAAGACAATAATATGGAGAATCACATTTCAATTGTTGAGAAGGCAGTTGATTAATTAAATAAACTGCAATGGACAAAGCTTCACCCTAAATTTTAGTTGGAACTAGAGACTCTAAAAGTAATGTTCAAACCATATCCAACAAATGGCGACTTTTACGCTCAGCTATTCCATTATGTTGAGAGGTATAAGGAAATTATCGTTGAGAGATAATACCTTTATGTTGTAAAAAGGCTTGAAATTTATGCAACATATATTTACTACCATTGTCAGATCATAAAACCTCAATGCAAGTGAAAAATTGTTTTTAAGCCACAAAATTCTAGAATATAATGAAACCTTAGCTTTGGTGCACAAAAATATATCCATTGGTGCACAAAAAATATATCCATATGAAACGACTAGTCATTTGTGAATGTCACAAAAAAATTATATCGTGCATGTGAAATGACGGGAGTAATTCCCCAAATGTCACTATGAATAATTTTAAAGCATGTATTACGACCACTATGAGTGGGAAAAGGCAAAATTTTACTTTTTCCTAATTGCAAGTTTGACAATTAAGGGTAATATACAAATCTTTGCTGTGTAGAAATCCACGCTTCATTAAATTTAGATAAAATCACATTATTCGGATGGCCTAATTGTCTATGCCATATTTTAGCTTCATTGTCAACAATAAAAGAAGCCAAAAACAAAATTCTAGGAATTGAAAAGTGCAACGAAAACAATCTGCCCATTTTAGGCCCCTCCATAATCACCTTCTTGACACCCGATCCTGCACAAGACTACCATCATGAGAAAAATGGACATTACAATTATTATTCACCATGTGACCAATAGAAATTAGACTAGTAGACAGCTCATGGTAGATTAATACATGATGAAAAGAAGATCCAATATCCCCAGTGGCTATAAATGGGAAGATCATTGCTATTAACAACTTGAATATTTTGTGTACCAGTGTACTGTAGATTATGTGATGAAGCAAGTGATCCAGTCATGTGATTAGATGCTCTAGAATCAACAAACTAAGGAGAAGAAACATTTTCTTGAGTAAGAGTAGACTAATTGGTGCTAGTGGTTGTAGATGTAGATGTAGAAGCAACAATATTAGAGATTTGAACAGCAGCCTAAAGAGCTTGGTTTTGGCAGTTCTCAGTATGTGTAGGACTCCTTCATAATGTGGTCATTCTGCTTGCAATAATTGCAAAATTCTGTGAGCGCAAGATGCCCAAATTCCTTGCAACTACGGATGCTTCAGGATCAACAAACTAGGGAGAAGAAACAATTTTTGGAGTAGGTGTATACGGATTGGTGCTGGTGGATGTATATGTAGCTATAGATGTAAAACCAACAATATTAGTCTTAAGCAACAGCTTAAAGACTTGGTTTTGCCAATTCTCAGGATGTGTAGGACTCCTTCATAATGTGGCCATTCTGCTTGCAATAATTGCAAAATCCTGTGAGAGCAAGATGCCCAAGTTCCTTGCAACTATAGCACTGCACTTATCCCTTTCCTTGATTCCTTGATTTCCCTCAGGCAGCATAGGCAACATTCACCACCTCAGATGTCCCTTTAGAAGCACCTATGGCAATCTGGGTAGCCTTTCATTGCTTCTCACATAACAATGCACCAAGACAGTTCTAAAGAAGGAACCGCTTCTCTATTCAGCAATCTAGCCCTGACTGCTACAAATCCAGACCTTAGTTCCATCAAAATTTGGTCATGCCTACTGACTTCATGAATAGGTTGAAGGCTGGCTAAGGCTTCTTTTGGTACCTTAGAATAAAGTATATTAGAATATGCACTCCATAAACTAAAGAATCCAAAATAACATTGCTCAATGAAGAGATCACGTTAATTGTAGTTACTAAGCTCAAGTTCAAGTTGAAATCTTTTTGCAGTGTTTTCTTGATGATATATGCAATTCAAATAATCCCAAATTTCTTTTGCTATACCAAAGGAGCGTAAATGGTTTACCATATGAGCTTCAATAGATGTAAAAATTCAAGAAATAATTCTAGCATCCTTGCTCCATAGGCTAACTTCTGTATCATCTCTAGGTGCTGTAGAAGACCCATCAATATGACTCTAAAGCTCACATTCTAAACTGAAATTCCCATGCTACATATTTTTTTCTGATAAATTTGATAGCCAGGGTTTCTATATTTTTTTTTTCCCCAAAAGTGTTTTGCTTAGACATCTTCAGAGAATTCAAAAGCAAAAATGCAAATTGAAAGGCTATCAATTACAGTATGGATGACACAGGAATATCTTGAAAGGAAATAGTTGATTAAAAATTAATCAACCCAAAAACATTAACCAAAAAACTTTGAAAGCCAGAAGTAGAGATTCAAAGATCTAGCTCTGATACCTTGACAATTTTTGAGTAAAAGGCTTAATAACCCCTTTTTGAGGTTCTTTCTATTAAATAGCAATCTTGTACACTATTTTAAGAAAGAATGTAAACACTACTAACTACAAATATTCTAATGTAACAAATTTAGGGAGTATCTACACTATGCTCAAAGTCTAGTGGGATCAAAGAAGGTAGAGGATTCTAACATTTGGTCTATTATAAAAGGCAGCCTTCAATTTTGAAGTTGAAGCAGTAGTAATTTTTTGAATCAGCCATATGTTCTGTAGTAGGAGCATCATGTGAAGTAGTCCTTTGACATTTTTCTTTAGCTATTATCCTCTTATCACCGGACACCAGCATTGTTGATTGGTCATCCTTCTCTATCTAAGTCAAAGAATGTTGTGTAATTAAATGAGTCTATTTTTGAAATAAGCTGTAACACATATCAGTTAGGTAAACATGAAGGAGTCTTTACCTTTTAGTGGAAGTTGAAGTGTCACCTTTTTCATTTAGTGCATTCAGATGTGTGGGGTCCTTATTGTTAATCCACTATGTTTTAACATAGGTACTTTATTACTTTTGTGGATAACCACTCTAGAATGACTTGGATCTACTTACTAAAATAAAGGTCATCTGCTGTTGATCATAGTTAAATAAAGAATCAGTTTTCTTCTAATATTTGCATGTTAAGATTTGATAATGGCTTAGAGTATATGAAGTTTGATTTCATTAGTTTTTGTTCTTCTAATGGCATCAGTTATCGACTTCTTGTGCTTATACCTCACAACTAATTGATATAGCAGAACGTTAAAATCGACACATACTTGATGTTGCCTGTACTATTATGTTTCAAATGCATGTACCCAAATCTTTTTGGGAAGATGCTACACTCACAGTAAGTTTTCTTATAAGTTATAATTGGATGCATTGTTCTGCTCTTGGAGACAAAATTAGATGTCTTTTTCTTCGACTCTTGTTTATTCTTTCTTTCGTGTATTTTTGGGTGTGTATTCTTTGATCATCTTTATGAGACTGGAATGGATAAGCTCTCCCAATCCAATAACTAAAAGCAGATTTATTTCTATAGATGTCACCTTTTTTGAATTTGAATCCTTTTTTAAGATGTCGACATAAACTCTTTTCTAGTTTTGTGCATACTTCTGTTCATCCTCAAAACCTTTGCAATCTACACTAAGCAAAAAGTTTTGCAAACTCCTAGTGTTCTAAAGCTAGTTTCCTTAGATATTGCTAATTTCCATTAGGGGATTTCTTGACCTAGGCATCCTTTTCTTTGCTGATGTTTTGTTTGATTTTATAGGTTTCTTGTATGCTTACATATTTATAATGTACTTTTCATTTTCTTTTGAAAATCCAGTAACCCCCACACGCCACACCCCACTTCCCTCCCCTCTTCACACACCCCAACCCCACCCCAACCCACCCACCATCCCACCCACCACCCCACGACACCACCACCACCACAAAAAAAAAAAAAAAAAAAAAAAAAGAAGAGAGAAACACCCACAAAGCCACCTTAAAAGAAAAAAAGTAAATAATAATAATAATAATAATATATCCCAAAATACATAAAATAGAAATTCAAATATATTTTCCTAATATGGATGATATTCCTAACATCCCTTTGATGCTAAGATCTAGGCAAACATCCTTGTTTAACATGGATGGAATTGTGTCTTGGCAAATCTGCACAATGATCTTAGGGTATTGTCTGTGAAACTGCACATGTTGATTTTGCTAGATCAAGAGAGATCTACTTGAATGTTCAATCACAACAACCGAATGGATATTCAGCAAAAACCATGCTTCGTCTTCCAAAGTCTCTGATTGCTGGATCTTATTGGTTTCCAAAATCTCTAGTGGTTAATTGGACACTTGATTCCAAATATCTTGTCTGTCAAGATTGGATCAGCTGTTTAACCAGACTTGTGAGACACAAACATCTAGTGGTCCAACCTAAGGTCAAAGTAGATAAGTTCATGTATGTTCGTGACAGATAGTATATTGCAAACAAGTCAGAAAATATATTGCAGATATAGATAAGTTCGTGTACCATAGTGGCAGATAAAGGCAAATAAAATTAGTATCTGAAAAGAAAGACAGGCATTTTGCCACATTTATGGGAAGACCTTTTGGTTCTGAGTTTCAGCAGAATAAATAAAATATAAAAGCAGCTTGGAGGGAGTAAGACATTTGTGATTCAACTGATCTGGTAAAAAACTGTACGGTCACCCAGTGCATTGGTTCTTTCACCAGTTATATTCAAATTTTCATGATGTTTATGTTGAATATATTTTATCTAAAATTGTTGGTGTGATGCTTTTTGGAATAAAATTCTTATTGAAGGGATTTATTAAATGTTTGTTTTTTTCTCCCAAAAATATGGATAGGTGGCATTTGTTGCAATTGGAGCTACAATGGTAGGCAGCATTACATTTTTAAAGAAGGAGGGTGACTGTGTCAAAAAAGGAGATGAGGTTTGTTCATTACTATCAACTTTGTGTTGATTTAATTAAAGACTGTTACAGGATCTCTCAGTTGCCATGATAATTACTTGACAGTTTGGATACTTCTCATTTGGAGGAAGCACAGTTGTCTGTGTTTTTGAAAAGGTTAGTATACACGTGTAAAAAGTCTTAAAAAGTTCACCCACCACACACTCCCACACCCACCCCCCCCCCCCACCACCACCCCCCACCCCCCCCCCCACACAAAAACAACTTTTCTGTCTTTTGAATTCTACTAGTTATCCATGCAAAGCATATGACCATGCAGTATTATTATTTTTGCAATCATATGCATGCTACATATAATACCATGGTACATATTGGGCGCAGTTTTATCTTGCCATGGGTTGTGATATCCAGGAGTTATCCTTAGTTGTTCTATGAATTCCCAAATTTTCTTCTTTTACTGAAAATTTTAATTCTGGCATAAATTACATTATGAGTCTTGAATGGTTCTTTTCATCTGGGAATAAACAATAAACACTGGTTTCACTGAAAAGGATTTCCACAAATTGCTGCTTGGCAAAGATTTAGTAAAGATGTTTGCTTTTTGGTTGTGAGATGTTTTCTTTTTGGTTAGTGATGGTCTAATAAAACAAGTTCCATGATCTCTTGTTGAATAAAATAATTACAATATTCAAGGCCAATTTACTATCACCATACACTAGTGTGTCTTCGATTTCTATATCTAGATCCATTAACAATCTTTGGAGCTAGATCAGCTCACAAATCCATGAGCAATTACTCTATATTCAACCTCAGACTACTTCTAGCAACCATAGGTTGTTTCATCTCCAAGTCACCAGTTTACTCTACACCTTTGTATAGCATCCGGTTGTAGATTTACAATTAGAGATGTCTTTTCCTAGCTTGATTATCAGAGCTAAATTAGTACACAAGAAAATAAAATCTCTTTCGATTATCAGAGCTAAATTAGGCATTTTGGAAATGGAATCTTTTCCAGCCTTCATTCTTAGTAGTGTTTTTTGCTCTCAAGGTAAACAATGTCAAAAGAGACAAGTGCCTCCCAAACAAGCAACCCTAGATTGTCAAAGGAGCTTGCTATAGTCCAACAACTGGTGGAATTACAAAATATCCATGTGGCATGTTTAGATTGGGTGAGAAAAATTACCTCAAATGGTCCACATTTGTTCACACAATTTTGAAGGCAAACTAAAAATTGGCCATCTCATAGTTGAAGGACCAAGACCAAAGGATTCTTGCTTTAAACAATGGAATGAAGAAGAGTCCATGATTATTTGACTATGGAATTCCACAACACTTAAGATAAGTGTCATTTGTATGTTCTTTTCTCCAACTAAGGAAATTTGAGAGAGTACTTAAAAAACCTATTCTGAAGCTAAAGAGGGCTGAAGTATATGAAGTCATAGTAAAATGGGTGGCGACAAAACAAGGTAATAAAAATGTCAATATACAAACTAATGAAAGTCCTTATGGCAGGAATATGATTATTATAGGGAAATTAAAAGTAAGCACTTTAAAGATGCAGCTTTCTTAATGGAGTTTTATTGAGTAGGATAGAGTTTATGACTTCCTTGTTGGACTCAGTCAAGAATTTTGGCCAATTAAGAATTTAGATTCTTGTTAGACAGGAGATTCCACGTTCATAAAATGGTGGCCTTTAGGCAAGGTGTAGACAAAATTAGAATCGTATTTATTAGGACTTGTAGACTAAGTCAAGGTCAAAATTGTATTTATTAAGGTTTGTATATATTTAGGCCTAATCTTTTTTGTTTCCTTAATTAGGATTATTTGATTTGTTTCTAATCTTGTAAATTATTCTCTTCTCTTGTAATCTATTTGAAGAGAAAAATTCTCAATGAAAATAACAAGACAGAATTCTTCACAATTTTCCTTGCTTCTTTATTTCTTTAGTTTCTTTACAAGGTAAGGAAAGTAGAAGGGAATTGTTGGACCTAATGCTCAAATGAGGGTTGAAGATTGGAACTTTAGTAGAAATTAGGGCATGAAAATGAGGTTTCATTGATTGATGAAACTCTACATTATTTTCGCAAATAATAATTTGTAGGGACTTGTTATGGAAAACATGTTGAGGAAAATAACATTGAGGGCATTTAAAACACAAGAACTTATTTTCACTTTTCAAAAATTCAGCATGTGACGTTTGTGGCCTTAAATTCCTCTATTACTCATTTGTTGTAATAGTAATTTCATTATAATCTTATTTCATATAAAAAAGCTATTGTAACGTTTAATTGCATTTTAGGCTTGTATTAGCATTTCCATAAGAAATCCTATTAAAAAAAATGTTGAATATCGATTCATTACTCATACATAGCAATTTAATGCTCGAAGTGATTTTTTCCTCAAATTACTCTCAGTAAAAAAAATAAATAAATTAAAAAAAACCTCAATAGATAAAAATGCATCTCTATTTAGTGAAGTGAATAGACGTTTAGTGTTGGTCCTTTTGATCATCTATCTCACAATCTTCTAAGTGCCATCATTAATCATATGCCTTGGAGCATTGTAAGTGAAGAAGTAGGATGAGAAACATGGCTTGTGTCTTGCATCTTACCATATGAGGACTTATAGCTATTAAAATGGGAGGATATGAAGCTGGTTGTTGCCAATAATCATGATGTCCCATTTGAGATGACATAAAACTGCCCAAATCAAACTTTTTTTCAACATTGTAGGCCAATTTGATAGCTTTTTCTAAATTTTAAGGAGCTAATGTGGTCTCCTTTTGTCAGTATCATCCCTTAACGCACCAATGAACTAACCAAGTTGTTGCCTTTTCGAAATCAAGGGTACTTGAGAAGTTACTGCCTCAAACTCATCAACTCATCAACCAATTTAAATGTGGAAAAATAGATGTGTGACTTATATTTACGCTTCACCATCGCACCTCTTGTGCAGGTTGGCACATTAATAAAGACATTCACTGAATACAAAGTATGAACCTGAGCTTATAATTCTTGTAATCCATTTCATGATAAATTTTAATTCCACTATAACCAACTCATCTAAAATTTAGAACTTGTATATGATTGTGTATTTCTTATGTTTACAGTTTGACAATTTCTTTAGTTGATGTCCTTGTTTTGAAGTTGTAAACCATTGTAATAGGATAATTATTGGATTTGGTATCTGAACTTCACTTGTTTTTGCAATTAATTATTTGAAGTTTGAAAGTTTCATTTTGGTTATAACCACCTGAATTTTATTGAACTAGGTAATTAGCTAGCTGAACTTTACCATTTTTGTAATTAACCCACCTTAGGTGTCAAAAAATGACCTTGAAAAATTTCTGATAGTAAGCTGACATTCTCGAACTTCAAATAGATAATTGCACAAATGTACAAAGTTTAGGTACCAAGTATGACATTACCCTTTTTAACATTCCTTTCCATTAAAAACTTCATTTTAAATTGGTTTACTCAAGAAACATAATTGTGTTTTATGAGTTGATGGGCCATCAAATGAGCAACATCATGTAATTTGATGTAATGAAGAGAGATTGGCCATGTAATAATGTGGACTTTTCTCCTGTAATAACCATGCCGGAATTTATGGCAAGGTAAGATTTTAGTTTGTATGTTTTTTCAAAATATAGAGTAGATGGAGAGATGGACCTTTCTTTGGACTGTGTTTTGTTTGTCATCTTTGGTAGAGATAATGCTAGTGCAATTGTGTCCAAAGTGGATTTAATTTTGGCTAGTCTCTGATTTTGGCCCCCATTTGAAATCGCCCCTATTTGGATCATTTCTAGAAAATTACCTGTCTTTGTAGATTCTTGGTTTATGAAGAAGAGAAAATATCTGACCTAGATGAAATTTCATCAATGTAGCAACTATATTATAGCAAAAGAGTATCTCATTTTTCCACAATTAAATTTGAAGAGGAAATGAGACAGGGATTTTGGTTCAATTGGCTGATCCCTGCTATTACTGTTTGTTAGTTTCCCATGGACTTAGATTTCCTGACGGTTATACACCAATTGATTTGTTTGTTAATGCATGCAACAGGATGCAATTGAAATGGACGCAGATCTTCTCTTAAATAGCACCAGATCCCTTGAAACCCTGGTCTCTGTGGGAATGACATTGGGCGTATCAACCAGAAAAAGGACGGCCACTGGGCTACATAACATGGATAAGCTAACCTTAGGAGACTGATGGAGCTCAATTATAAATTGTATCCTTCTCCCCCTAGCCCCCTCCTCTTTTTGATAACCAACTTGTAAGTGGCTTGTTAAATAGCAACATTGCATAATAGCATAGCAGATAGGTATATCTTTTATAATTTATGTACAGAAATACATCCATGAGAGTTGTCGGCTGGTGTAAAATTTGTTTCGGCTGTGGATAGTGTTTACAAACTTTTGCCGCGTTCTCTTGGGAATTGAAATGGACAATATCTTCAGATCTAAGTCAAATATAGATGAAGATCAGAATCTTGTACCAGGCGATGGTAAGGAGCAGAATTGAAAAGTCTTCACATATGCAGCTTCTCAGTGATTATTCTGGTTCAGTTCTTCATTCATCGAGGACTTGACTAAGATGAAGTACTAGACTTGTACTATTTGGTCTTGCACGGGTTGAAAATGCTTCCATTTCATGTAGATGGTACGAAGTGCAGGATTAGTAGGAAGCAATGGCACGATTGTTGCAGATTATTTGCAATTACACTGCCCTATTATGTAAGGACGAATATGTAAGGGTTTTGTACGGAAATACTTCTATTTTTGAAAATAAATCCCAAAATACCCAACTTTGAAAAGATATTCGAAAATAACCCACTAAAAAGCATTTAAGGTATGCGTTCCAAGACCCACACAACAACAAACGAAAAAGCGGAGGAAAATGGAATGGAACTATGTGGTATATGCGTTGGGGACGTGGACCGCATTCCCCACATGCAGCTGAAGTCCCCCCACAGAGGACGGTGGGGCGCATTTCCTACATGCGGCTGAAGCGTCCATTTCTGCTGCGGCCTGGAGACCACGATAGGACGCATTCATCATATGCGCCCATGCCAACTCCATTCCTTGCGAGATATTAGACGCATTTACTACATGCGTTCCAAGACAGTAAAATTTTTTTTAAGCACCACAAAGTGCCATACAATCCTAAATACATAACAATGAAAAATCAAGTGCATCATACATCGCATCTCAGTAACAAAACTTTAAAATCATTATAACCTAGATAGTAAGTTGGTATATAATTACAAATTTGTTAAGTACGAAATAGTAATGGAGATAATTACAATCTAATTAATTCTTTTTCGATTGTCAAGTGAATGTTTTTCGAAATCTTCTAAACACAGACTCCTTGTCCTTGCCTTTATGTGGTCGATCACCTCTTTGGTCACTTGCTTCAGTAAAAGCTTCTTCAAAATCTCTAGGGGCCACTGGACTATAGCATGTAGTGGACTGGGTCAACTGTGTTACCGCTTCTCCTTCCCTTTCGTAGTTGGGGCTCATCTGATATATGGATACCACACTCTCTACGTGGTGCTGGAGGTGTAGTAAATGATTCATACGGATCGTGGCTGAATGATGGAGTGAGAAATGTATTCGGATCGTACATTGAACCACCCATGACATCAAATGGGTATGACAAATCAGCCTGCAATGAGCTGCTACTCAGGTGTGATATATCACCCAGGCATGTGCTACCTCTAGCAAATGTGGTCTCACATGGAAATGTGCTACTCATAGGGACATTAGAAGCTGATACATGCATGGGGTATTGTTGATGGCTGGGTATGGAGGATGTGCTTCGACGACCTCGACGAGCCATATCTGTCCTTCGGCGACGTGGACATTGTGGTTCAACATTTGCTTCGGCTCCTTCGTCTACATAAGGTGATTGGGCTTCTTCTCCCACATGTGCTCCCCCTGCTGGATATAGCTCGATTTCATTCTCATTCTTCGTAATTCTCATTGACTCGTATGCAAGATCACGTGTGCGGTCCAAACTATTTGATCGGCTGATATCTCCCAGTGTGCATACCTGAAAAATAGTAAAATTAATTTTAGTGAATGTGCTATAAGATTATACTGAAATTAATGTTTGGATCTCACCATATGTCCTATCAATGCGCCAGTATGAGAGATATATCTACGAGTGATACGTTAGTACCAATTCACATATTCAACATCCACCCTGGGTCCCTCTTCAATCTCAACCAGGTTTGCATGGCGATCTTGCCACAAAGCAACATAACTCATGTGAAGCTGATGCCAATTTGCGTCTGACTTTCCCATAGGTCAACGTCATTGGATCCGCATTTGCTGCAAAAGTCATCAACGTAACTGTTACTGGATTTCCACAAAAATAGATTCGTTGAAATGATCAACAACATTCTACCTCAGCAGTCCACACATCCTCTGAACGATGTGTCGCCTGTTTTGTCAGCACGGACGATCTACTGGACCTGCACCATCTACCTGCAAATGAGAGGTAAATGAATGTTAGAAAATTATAACAATAATGCATCACAGATTGCAATAAGTAACAAATGCAACATTAGTTCATGATCTTAACCCTGTTGGTAGGAATTGGGGCATCGTCTTCTATTGTGACCTTGGTTGTGACACACACTGCAGGTAATCGTATCAGTGCGCCCTCTAATGTCCATCTCCATCCGAAATCAACGAGTTCATGGTTTACCTTTCGCACGAGTCATAGTACAATCAGGAACTAGGAAGGGAAAGTTGGCTGGGCAGGCCACTCTAACTCATCCCCAATAGGATGGAAGTGAGCTCCATAGCACCGAATCTGATTCGTCCACCTATACCATGGCCCCACTAAGGTTGTTGTGTCCAATCTCATGTGTGCTGCAGCAGTTATGGCATGTGAACATGGTATCCTATAGATTTGCCACTTGTTGCATGTACAAGTGTGCTTCCTCAGGTCAACCTTCCTTGTCCAACCTCCCCCTTTCAAGCCACCACCTACTCGACGTGGCCTTATTCGTACTTTAAACAAACCAGTATTCCTATGGAAACTAGTCACCTGATGGTTCGTGGAACATTGGCCCCATATGTCCAATTTTTCGCGAGCATATGTAGTGAACACTTGATTGGCTTTTATTGCATCAGTGGCTTCTGCCATTCGTTTCTTCCAAAGCATTACGTAATTGTAAAAAATTTTCTTAAGGAGAGATGTCACAGGAAGATCCCTTGCACCTTAGATGACAAAATTATAAGCCTCCACCATGTTCGTGGTCATGTACCCGAAATGGTAGTTGCCATCATATGCCAACGTCCATTGCTCCCTAGGCAACGTGAATGATCCATTTAACTCAGTCTTGTTAAACCACTCGATTGCTTCTTCATTGATGTCCTTAACCAAGTCCATGAATTTCTCAAACTTCCTTAGTTGTGCTTGAGAGGCAGCATATGTAACCAAATTCCACATCCTCACATTCTTGTAGACTTTGTTGAAATTACTGGCACCATGTCGAACACAGAACCTATGAACCGCAAATGGAGGTAACCACCCATTCGATTGCTTTGCATGCAGACATAATTCTTGCGCCCTATC
The DNA here is from genome assembly GCA_024138025.1 of Combretum micranthum. Lineage (NCBI taxonomy): Eukaryota > Viridiplantae > Streptophyta > Magnoliopsida > Myrtales > Combretaceae > Combretum > Combretum micranthum. The sequence continues at coordinate 229,380 of JAMXBD010001762.1, forward strand.
AGATATCAAGTATATTGTCTCCTCACTATGGTGACCAATTACATGTCGCTTCAACCGCACTAGAAACCAGCTCCATGACTCCATTGATTCTGTCGAGGCTAAACAAAAAGCCAAGGGTACAATCCTATTATCGCCATCTGCCCCACATGCAACTAACAAGACGTGTTTGTACTTCCCGTAAAGAAATGTTCCATCCACACATATAATAGGTCGACAATACTTGAATGCCTCCACCGAAGGGCCAAATGTCCAGAATAACCACTTCAAGATTACTTTTCCAGGCTCTACAGATCTTGTCCAACCCCATTCAACCCGTGTCTCAAGATTAGTGGCTTTCATTGTATTTAACAATTTTGGAAGCTCATTGTATGCATTTTCCCAGTCTCCATATACCATGGCAATTGCTCTCCTCTTTCCTTCCTATACTCTTCGTCGTGATATTTTGTAGCCAAACAGGGCCTCTGCATGCCCCTGGAGCGCTCTCGTTTTTACATCTATAGTCATCCCTAACCATCGTCAAGAACTCTCTTGTAAGAACATTACAATCTATCTGAGAATGGTCTTGCCCGACCATAGGGTTAAGGCATGTGTGAGGTCCTTCTAATCTGGTGATGACGAAGAGATCCTCAAACTTCTTCTTACAAGCACGCAGTCTCTATTTACACCCTCATCTCGTTTCATACAATATACTGACCATATAGTTTTGGTTGAATCATCCACCCTAAAGTTACAGTGTTGCTTCACATGAAATTTTTTCACATGGTTAATAAGATCTGCTTTTGTGGTGAACATCATACCTTTGTTGACATCATCTGCATTTGAAATGTTCTTGCTCATTATACTCAAGCTTTCCTCAAAAGTTATATACCCATCACTGCTGCCGATATTGAAAAACGGTACCTTATCCCTTACACCACCCTCAGAGGGATCATTACTTAGAGAATTTTGTCTTGCACTGGATGGTTGTTGTGATATGCTCATGGTCACAACATCGACATCATTGATCCGTTCGAGATTATCTTCCTCTTCACTGTCACTTTGTTCGTCTTCTATTGCATCCCCATCTTCATCCACATAATACTGACCATCCCAATTATCATCCGTGGCTCTAGGATTTAGAATTGGCATAACTTCTTGTTCAATTCTCCTTTCAAGTTCCACCATTCCTTCTTCGACATTCGTCGGCTTATACCCTTCAAAGTTCATAGGGGAATGATGCACCATAACTTGCCCCTGAGGTGTTTGATTGCATACACCGACCCCACTTATGGGGTGAAGAAATGTGTTACGTTGGTCTTCCACATTTGGAACCAGAACTTCCTGCGATTAAGATGGCATAAATTCGATCTGATCACTACACTGTCCTTGTACCTGCACATACAACTCTTGCAATAGGCCTGAACTAAGTTCCTTAGCCTGGTCAATCAAGTCTTCAACACCTTCGTCATCTACAATAGGCAGCAACATGAACGATGACCCATTCGACATATAATGAGGGTGTCTGTGGATAATTTGGACAGCTCCCCTAGTTGGATCTACACCGACACTAGCACATATCTTGCTAAAAAATTGGTTAAAGTCAGTATCGGTTCTCATCCGGACCTTCTTCATGGGAGCTCGGTCATACTCTGGACCGTATTTTCCAATCACAACATTCCCATGAGCATACACAATGAATCGAACAAAATCCCCCATTGCAAATCTTATGTAGACATTATATCGAACATTGTCAACACTTCAACATATGTAAACTTCCAAAATCATCACCATTCAGCTCGGTAAATTTAATTCAACACAACAAATCATGCATTACCATTTCAACATGCCAATCTATGCTACATTCATTTTTTGGGTTTCATAATCTACAATTTTAGAAATTACCGAATCAAATTAATAAATATAAGATATCGTTTTTCAGTTTTACCTTAAGAAAACTTTCTCAACACGTGCAACAAATGGAGACCTTCCGATTTCTTTACACTGACCAAGAGTATAGAATGTGTTTTTGGGTGGTTGGCAAAGGAAGTACTTTGACGCATGCAACGAATGCGTCCGTTGTGTAAGATGGTTGAACAAGGTTTGGGCTGCCTGGTGCATGGAGGAGCGAGCACTGTGCGCGCTGGCGAGCGTGCGCACGGAGGAGGAGGTGCTGTGCGTGTTGCCTGTGTGCGCTCTAGCTGTGCGCGGAGGTTGTGCACGCAGGTGCTGCGTGCGTTGGGAAGTCGCGCGCGCTGGGAAGTCGTGTGCCCTAGCGCTGCGTGCGCAAAAGCGAGGGGCTTCCGGTCAGGCAGATCTACCGAGCAACGTTCAAATCTGGCGAGGGTGAGTGAGCTGTGCGAGTGTGAGTGAGCTGTTCGAGCAAGGGAATGATATATAGGGTTGGTAAACCCTAGCCGCATGGACTGCATGCGTTGGTCCAACAGGCACATTCCCCATATGCGCCCCATCCGCAACGCATCTCCTATATGCGTTCCATGCCTATTCCCTTTTCCCTCCCATTTTCCCTCCGATTTTCATTCTGTTGTATGTGAGTCTTGGAACGCATACCTTAAATGGGTTTTCGGTGGGTTATTTTTGGAAAATCTTTTCAAAGTTAGGAATTTTGGGATTTATTTTCAAAAATAGAAGTATTTCCGTACAAAACCCGAATATGTAACCTATCATAGTTTAGATGTGAAAACTGTAATTTTTGAATGCTTTGTTTGATAAAATTTACAATGCTATGACTAGAGGATTGAAAACATTCTATGAAAATCCCTATGGATTATCTAGACGGTAGAACACAGAATGGCTAGTTGTGTTATTGTATCCCCTAGGTCTAACTAGATTACTTAGTATTTAAGCTAAATTAAGCTAGAATCATGCACTGATTTTGGCTCCTATTTAATTTATTGTAAGGTTTTTTATAAGCTGGAGGATGCGACGTGTATATCAGGGATACCTCAAAGACACTTTAAGATACCTCTTTTATTTATTAATGTGAATTAACAAAGGGATAAAGAAGAAATATATGTATCTTTTTAATAAAAAAAATTTAAATTGTGACTGAATTAAAAATAATCCAAGAAATAGATAAGTTAAACTTGTCCCTCTTAAGAGGTAAGTTTAAATTTGAATTGCAATGAACTTGGTCTTTTAAAGTGATGAGTTCATTGCAATTATATTGAAAAAATAAGTTCATTTGTTAAAATAAGATCGAGAAGATGAGCTTAATACAACTATAATGAACTCACTTGTCTTTTTAAGAGATGTTTTTATTATAAGAGGTATATTTAATTTGCCTATTTTTTGGATTAATTTTGAATTGCTAATATTTTATAATATTTTATTAAAATATTTTTTTTCTTAACCCAATCTACAAGTGACCTTGTGGTGGAAGTGAAATTCCCAAATATTATAAAACTAAATTGGAAAATTTACAATGTACCCAATTACCAAGGCAACTCTAATGAAATTCTTAGGACACGTCCATTTTCTATTTTTCATGTTAGTGTCGTAATGAAATTTCAACTGAAAATGTAGTAGGAATTTCACCCCTAAAATTCTATCCCAAGAACATCATAGCCACTAGGTAAGAAAACTAAGAATCATACAAATCTAAAGTATAAAAAATAGTTAAAATGAAATAAATATTTGTGTCTAAAAAAGATTATAAAAATGTCACTATGTTAAGTAGCAGCATTCAATGTGATTTGATGATGTGCAATGCGTGATTATTTTTTTTTCTTAAGCCGGCGGGGGCGGGGGCACAGTGCAATCAAACAATTTAACACAAACAAATAGCTAAATATATAAGTATTCAAAGCAATTAAACAAACAATTCAAAATTTCGATATGCTTAATATTCTCTTTATCACATAAACATAGAATCACATACATAAAACATGAGTTCTACATACATATTTATTTTTATTTTTTCTTAGCATACTAATACTATTTTTATAAGCACAAACAAGGTACCGAAATCATGAGGAAAAACTCACTCGTCCTTAGTTTAGTCCTTAGTTGAAGTGATCTTTGTGAAAGGCACGTCAAATTCTTTATCATATAAACAAAAGAAATACCCAAAATGAGTATTTTAAATTAGTTCTACTCAAATTTCTAGCTCTATTAATTCTATTCGCATTATTTTCCTGGTTATGGAAATTCTAATTTGCAATGGTCATAGCTTGCTCATTTTAAGTCGAAATTTCGCATATCAGTAGTTGTTTTCTACCTAGTTCGAATGCTCTATCCATTTCTAAGGTTATTATTAACATTAAGATCATTTAGGTCTCGGAATTCTATGGAACATATTGTGTCTAGTACGTTCCAAACTTTGATCTTTTTTATTTTCAAAACTTTTGCTTCATTTGGACTCTCTAAGTCAAGTATAAAATATTTTCATCTTTAGAAATCATATAATAATGATAATAACTTACATTACATGCATGATCCTAGTGATTTTGCTCAAAATAAGAAATTCATTAAAACAACTTTCATGGAAGGTAGAAAAGTTAAGGTTTTTGGGAAAAAAATCACTTTTGGATGTTTAAATAAAATTTCAAATCTTGATTTTTGTAGATATGAATGTTCAACTAAAAATTATAATTTTATATTTATTTTAAGTTCATGAAAATTTCATTTTTATAATAAAACTCTTTTAGTCAATTATTTTTGTGAAGAAAACTCTAAGTTGTATTTCCTTTGAAGTTTCTTAAGTTTTGATATTAAGAAAAATTTAGACAATTACTTGTTCTAAATTTCATTTCTTGGTGAAAAAGGTTTTCATGTGTATTTGAAAAAAGAATTTCTAACTTGTAAAATTTTTCCCATTTATTATATGGGGATCATGATTTCTGAAAAAAAAAAAAAAAAAAAAAGGAAAATAGGGTCTAGTTTTGGTTTTCAAATTTTCTTTCACACTAACAACTCTTAAGGTTTTGAAAAATCAGTTTTAGGAAATTTGTTTTTACACCATAAGGAATTGTCAATATAAGGTTTAAGAATTTTCTTTTATCATTACAACAATATCTCTATGAGCATGAATGTATAGGAGAATAAATTCATGACAAGAATATCAATTAAGAATATAAGGGAAATGAAATAAAAGATGGGAGTTTTAGATTTAGGACAAGGATCCTTAGGACTCGAAATATTCAAGTCACCGTATAAAATAAAATAAAACAAGCATAAAGAAATGAAACATTGAAATCTTAGATTTTTTATCAAGGCTTTCCATGACTTGAAATATTTCTAGTCTCATAAATAAGAATCAAAATAGATAATAAGAAAATTATGGGAGTCCTCGCTTTTATTTCAAGACATAAATATAACATGAACATAGACAGAGACATGGTATTGTGTAACATGAACTAGATGTGTTGTCTTCTATTTTCCATTCCCTAGCATCATACATCATGTGGATCTTTTATGGAAAATCCTCTAAAGATATAGACATACACATGTTGCATCACATGATATAAAAGAGAGTATTTAAGGTATTTACTTAATTAAAGATGGAAGAAAAAAATTTGAAAGACATGATTTTTTTTTTTTTTTTTTTTTTTTTTGGGAGGGGGGGGGGGGGGGGGGGGGGGGGGGGGTGGGGGTGGGGCGTGGGCGTGGGTGTTTGGAGGGGTGGGTGGGGGGTTGTAAGTATATGTGATTGTTTTGTTGGACCTTAGCAAGTATCATTGTTTGGTGTGATACCATACAGTGATTGATTAAGAAAATATGGAAAGGTGCCTAGATAAATTCCTAAATCTTTGAATTTTAGTTTAATTTCCATTTTCTAGATCCTCATAAGTTTTGAATTCACCTATCTGTTTAAAAATATCAGTTTCTAAACCTAAACCTAAACTAGATATCAAGTTTTTACTAACTTAATTAATAAACTGGATTTCTAATTCAAGATATCGATTTTACTTCCATATATTCTAATTGCTTTTAATACTTAAGATAATAATTTGAAAAACTTAAATCAAAACTCCTATTGTTAATATCTTTAAAAACCTTTTAATATTTAACCTCTTTTCTCTTATTCTTTCTTCCAAGTTGCCACTTTTTTTTTCCTTCTTCTTACTTTTCCTTTATGTTTCCTACTTTCCTTTTCTTCTTCTTCATCCTCTCTTCTTTTCTCTCAAATAACCAAACTCAACTCTCAAATTCAACAAGATTATAGAAGGAAAAAAGAATAGAAAACAAGATAGTAGATTGAGATTTAGCATGAAGAAGCTACAACAACTAAGGAGAAGTAATAGTAGTAGTGAAGATCAAGTAGTCTAAGTTATAAAAAATGTAAGTTAGTTATCTTCTTTATTTTGGATTGTTGTCTATGCATGAGCATGATGAATTAAAGTAAGATGAAAGTTGGGTATGTGATAAAACTAGTAAATAAATGATGTATGAACTTGTATGACAAAACATAAGTATGTTTGTGCATACTAGAACCAAGGAAATTAATGAAATGATTTGAGGAAATAAGATGTAACGACATGTACCTATGTAAGTTATGCTATTGAGCTTGTATGATGCTATTAAAATGTTGTAAGTGGATTTTTGTGAATAAAACAAGTAGACAAGTAGCTAAAATGGAGTAAAGGAAACATAGGACTTTGTTTGGGTGGATATGCCCCTTCATATGGGTCGTAGCAAGGGGAGTGGTAGCTCCTGTCCCTCTACTTGATTCATACGCCCCTTCATAGGGGGCATAGCAAGGGGCTTGGCGGCTACTACCAACTTTGATATGCCCTATATGGAACCAAGACTCCTCTTGTTCTTTTTTTCCTTGTCAATTTAACTTAATATGATCATAACTGTGTCATCTAAACTCGGATTGTGGTGATTCTAAATGCTACGAAAAGCTTAAAAAGAGCTCTATAACTTTTATGTTTTAAGTTTTTGAAAATTTTAAAAGTATCAAGACCTAAAATATATTTGATAACATATCCAAATCTAAATGAAGTTAGTTAATAATCTAAGCTCATTTTGGCTTAATAAATCTAAACGAACTAAATTGATTGAGCCTAATTAACTTGGCAAAGATTAAATTAACATAGACTTAAGTTAATATGAATCTTAGATATACAATGAGTTAGTTAACAAAATTTAAGCTCAGCTCAACCTAATGCACTTTGATAAACTAAAACAAATTTAGGTTAAGTTTAACCAATTCAACTAAGTTAAGTTAAAATAAACTTAATAACTTGTAAATGGCTTATATATTATTGAAATTTGTTAACTTTTAAATAATAAAAGGAATATGTTGTTTCAAATATATGTTTTCTAAAACAAGTTTTTATTTAAAGTCTATATTTCGATGAAGTGTAGAATAATGAACTTAAAATGAGTTCAAATACTAAAATTTGAAAGAATGTATATATTAAAAAAAATATTGAGTGTTTACTATTTTTTTTCATAGGGAGACATAACACTCTTTTGAATTTCTTAGAAGGTTTATATGACTTAGCTAGGATGACAGTTGGGTAACTATGACGTCATCACATTGTCTGTGCTAGTAATGTAGTTACACCTATAATAATAAAAAAATAATTGGCTATGTGTGGGGATTGGGTGTTGTTTGGTGATTGCTTTGATTGATAAATTACTAACATAAAAGTGATCACACATTATTTGTAATGATTGGGTGGTTATTGTTGATGAGTGTTTGTTACTTGATTTATCACCCTAATAAATGGACTTACTAATATTTGACCATTTAATTAAATGAAAATGCATTGCACGACAACATATTTGCATTAGCATGGTGTTCACGTTACATGCTAGCATCTCAATTCTATGGTAGTCCTAACCTATGTTAGTGGAATTGTTTCTCCAATTGGATGTCATTGGGTTGTCAATACTCCAAGAACTAATAGGCACCGAAGGATGTCACCTGTGTAGGTATTGGCCATGGAAATATTAGTACTTAGTGGAGTTCCCAAGGTTTTAAGGTGAATTTGAGATTATTTTAATAATACATATGTAAATAATAAGGAGCTTATAAAGAAATCCTCTTTCCTTAGTTCTTTCTAAGGTGAAATTAAGGTTATGTTACTAATATATATATATATATATATAATATATATAACAATGAGTTTGAAAAGGAAATCCTCCTTCCTTAGTTCTTAGATTCTTTTGGGTGTAAATTACTTTAACTGTCCTTTGACCCCTAAGAGAGGGCATAAATCTCCATTGGTTTGAATTCCGATTATGCAAATTGTGCATATCATATGGTTGAGTGTTGCATTGCATATGTTTGTTAATAAAACTTGCTTGACATTTATTTGATATGTGGTTTGGTCTTTTTATTCACTAAGTTATGGTTTAGCTCACGCCCCTATAGTTTTGTGTAGGAATAGCTCAAGTTGGGAATAGGTTAGGAATGTGTGAACAGATCTCCTGCGAGTCCTGTAGGACAAGAAGATGATCTTAGAATGTAAATCATAAGCATAGTGCATAAGTTTAAGATTTTGTAATTATGTAAGATAAACTTAGGCTAAGCATTAAATTGATTGTATAATAGTTTAAGTCTTTACAATATGTAGTTTATCTATCCTATTTTATTGTTTGTTAGGAGATATCGATTCTCTCTGGCTCTGGTTGATTATGGGAATCTGTATTTCCTTAGTTATGAAAATGTTTTGTACAATTAAAAGTTATATAGAAAATATTAAGTAGAGTTTTACAACTCTCTAACTTACAAAATGGTTCTCATATTACAGATGCATACATAATATGATTACTCCAGGTTAATCATTCTACGCCCCCTTTAGGATTGTGACAATATCTATAGAGTTTAGCTTTTGATGACGACTATCAAATTGTATTGACCATCAATGGGTAAGATGAGTCCTCCCATCAATGAATTTTATATGGATTCTTTGGTTCATGGCAGGTCCCTTTAAGTATATAAGCTCTCTTGAGAAAGGTTAAGAGCAGATGAGTCGGTCTAATCCAATGGTCTTTACACCAAGCCTATTATACCAAATCTCCATTAGTCGTTTCAATTTTATGGACTTTACTCTTAGAGCCTTGTCACTCAGCCCAAATAGTCAAACCAAAGTCATTACTAGGTTTTGAGATTCATAATCCATATTAGCCCTCTACATCCTTCAATCTATATAAAATATTAAAGTTAATGGGATAATTCACTGCTGAGAAATGCATGGGATTAATAGGAAGATTAAAAGAATTAAGGTTAAGGATATGAATAAGTTGACGTTTGGCAAATAAATGCAAAAGTCAAAATTGTATATGACAAATGCTAAGGTAAGCAATTTGATCCCTTGTTTTAATTTATGAGACTTAAGCTAAGCGTGTGTAAGGGTTTAGCTTGTAGAATTACATTTGTAATGTGGTAAAGTTTGTGTTTTTCAACTTAAGTATCTTCTTTAACGTAAGCTAGCTTAAGAGATGAATGGAAATCTAAGTTGAGGAAACAATTATCACTTTAAGTATCATTGAGCTTTCAAAAATAAATAAATAACAATAATAATATACATCACTAAGTTAATATTTGCCAACAAAGTTAGATTATACATTCCTCAAGACATATTTGTTGTGCACTCAGCTCCCCCTGATCTAACTTTAATCCTCATCATTTTAAGTGTCTCAATCCCAATGTTCTTTTTGAATTGGATTTAGTAATGTGACATGTTATATTTGATGGGTTGCTCATTCACAATAATGAGCTTTAGATCAAGATACTATTACTCTTTAAATATGTAATTATTGGACATGGTAGATATGATTGAATCGATTTATTGGATCTTATATGTATATTTAATATGACATAGGCAAAAGATTCAAGTGTCGAATCAAAGTAAACAATAAGATACAATAGATTCAAGAGTCGAAACTCACATGAGCACAATTGCTTGAACTACCAGAGCACCATTGCTTGGATTATGAAATTATCTCTTGTTTATGACTCTTGTTGAAAGTAATTACTAAAACTAAGTTAGAGTTAAAATTAATCATCAAAATACAGCTTTAAAACCACATTTATGACCCAGGGTATACAAATTGTCTATCAGTCGTATATCACATGTTATACACATGCATTATACACATGGTATGCATTATATTAACTTGTCTCTCTTCCATTACATTCCCACTCTATCTTGTGACTAGAACTAAGACCTAATCCACCATTGTAGGACCAAACTGATACCACACAAGACAAAGCTTACTATATCATGTGAATGGAAATCACAATATACAATGGAGACTTGCTATATTGTGAATGATAATTAAGATATATATTAGAATCTCCACATCGTGTCTCAAAGCCACAATATAGATACAATGCCTAAACATTGTATTGTAATTCACACACGTGTGATTTTTTTATAAGTATTTCATATTTCATCCATACGATGCAATTTTTCAATAGATTTTGATGATTATTTTCGTATCATCTATATTTTAGTAATTCTTTTTTTTTTTAGTTGCTGTAAACAACTGTTGTACTCCTCAAATTATCCCTAATGCTGAAGTTATTTTTTTTTTTAGTCGAACCCTAATGGTGAAGTTTAAAATGGCAAGTCTTACTTCCTTATATACTCCAAAACCCCTTCATGTTTTATTCCCACAACTTACTATCAAACTCCTCTTAACCAACAGAACGTTTTGGAGCCTAGCCGACCAGACAACACAACTAAACATGCCACCTTAGCAACAATTCCAGCTCAGCCTTTAACCATTACAAGCTAAAATATAAAATATTACGCTACTATATACTTCTACAAATTAGCTTATTGAAATCTCCTCTTAGTGAGTTGTTTCTTTGTCTCCTTGAGTACACTTGTCCCGAGTTTTACCAATATTGCCCAAATGAATCTCTGGGAGATGAAAGAATTTAAAGTTAATGTCACACTCCGAAGGGTACCCTAAACGTGGCAGTCCGCCGTACACAATACTAAAGCCTAAGAATGACTATCCCGGTCATACAAAGGCTTCCATATCATGTACAAGGCGTACATCACAACAAAGGAAACCCATCGAAATAGCGCAATTTACAATGATAATGATTAAGTAACAAGGCAAGAAGAATACTTATCATAAAATATAAATGTCACGCCCCGATGGTACCCTAGTAGTAGTAAACAAGTTACACTTGAATACTATCACTAGATTACCTTCAGAGAATGACAGGTTTTCAAAACAACAGGATCTTTTTAGTTGCTTGATAAGAAATAACAAATATATGAAAGAAATAACTTAGTGAATAAACATTACAAAACTATTACAAACCATATAGTTCCTTTGGAGTACACAACTAAATAATCTAATCTAATAGTACATAACCATCAAACTAAAATATATCTGTAGACTTCTAGCTTCAAAGCTCTTACCGGAGCCATATTCCTGGATGTAACTAACCAGGGTCGTAAAGTGAACCTGAAAAGACTGTAGGAGTATGAGCGAAACCACAGCTCAGTGAATAACCAGACATACCATACATCACACAAGTCATTAACAAATCATATGCAATGCAAGCACTCAACCATATGCACAGATACAAGTTTGGATGATCTAGAATCCAAACAGGAAAAAGATTTACGCCCTCTTTTAATGGGTTGAAGAACCAGTACTCAATGACCCACCTGCCCAGGAGAGACTAAGTACACAGGAGAATCAACGATTTCTCGTTTTAAGGTTATCACTTTGAATATAGTTGATTGAACAAACCATCTCCTGCAATCCCCTTAGAAACTCCCTAAGTATTAATCATTTCAAAGCGATTCTACGGGCCGTTCTTCGGTGCCTTTTAGTTCCTCATAGGACCGCCAGACCAAAGAGAACCTTGGAAGAACTAACACATTAGAACAACCAAGCGAAAACAGAGATCCGAAATATTAATACGTAGCAAGCAGGCAAACCATATATGCAATAATGCAATTTGTGCAATGCATGCTCATATTATTTTGTTAAGTCAATAAGTCTTAATCAATTTCAAAGTGACCATACATTACACACAATCATCATTATACTACTGCACAACATCAATCATTGCATTATCGCTTTTATAAGGATATTTTAACAATCATACACTCAGATCATATCATACTTTCAACAAGCACTTATTTGGTTATCTTTACTTTACATATTCAACTACTTACAAGCACAACCAGTATAATATGACTGAATTACTCACCTGCTCATACTGACAGTCGTAATAATCTGCTGGTAGATCCTCTAGTGAGTCAAAGTCACCTATTTAAGACAAAGTATTCATTACAAATTAATTAAATCCTATATGTGATTAGTGTCCTAGACTCGATATTTTGGTAATTATTATTACTTAGTGTTGTCGTGTTTCTCCTATTTTATCTCGCATAATTGTTTTGTTATTTTTAGAAGTCATAATACTTGAAAATTTAACTTATTTCAATTTCCATTCTTACCTATTTTATCTATCTAAACAATATTTGACTAATACTAACTTTGATTAACACCTAATATCTTTTCTTAATCTTAGGGTTTTAAGGAATATTAGATATTAATCTAAATAGGCTTAAATACTTGTATTAAATTAACTATCTAATACATACTTGTATAACATATATATATACTCAGTAGATATATTATACATACATATATATATAGTTTCTGTTTAGGTCAGAAAAACTCGCGTTGAAGAAAATTTGGCTGTACGCCGGCTCAAAGCCGCCGGCCTTTAAGTCCAGATGCGGTGTAAAATTGTTTTTGAAGAAATTTTCATATCGAGTGCACCGGTGTTGAAAGCTGTCGGCTTTCAACATACGCCGGCCTACGCCGTCGGCGTAGATCTCCAGTAGCCGGCTTTCATTCAACCTTTACGTGAAAAATTATTTTACGTAGTCTCTGATCAGTGTAAGCCGCCTATACGCCGCCGGCCTATCCATGTAAGCCGCCGGCGTTGAGCGTTTACACTGCCGGCCTTGAGGCAGTGTTGTACTGTTCATCATCTTCTTCCTCGGTTCGATTCATGTTCTTTGATTTTTACACGTTAAAAACATATTTAAACTATTTCTAAGTGTTTATATATCATATATAAGGACATAAAACACGTTTAAAAACATATATATATATATATAGATCTCGATTCTTAGAAAATAAAGCTAGGGTTTTGGATTATTACCTCGTTGGAGCTCGTTGATGTAATCCGAAGCTCGTGTTTGTGTTTATTATGTTCCTAAGATTATTATAAGTCAGTTACAAAGCTTAGATTTGAACGAAAATAACTCGAGTTACCTCAACTTACCTTTGAGCTCGTATTCAAGGGTTTTTAGCTTTGTTTTTTCCTTTGATCCGAGCTTGGGTGTTTTGATCGGTGTGTTCTTTGTTTTTAGTTTGTTCTGGTTGATGTTTGGGAGTAGTTTCGTGCTGAGGAGTTTGGAATGGACGAGTTTTGTTTGTTCTCCATTAAAGCCATTTAATACACACACACACACATATATATATATATATATATATAGAAGAAGAAAGGAGAATGAAGTTGCGGCTATTCTCCTCCGGATTTCCTCCGATTTGATCTTCCTTGGGCTGTTATTTCATCCTAATTAATGCTAGATGACTTGGCATTGTTTGATTTGTCATTGAGTTGCTTTTGTTGAAAAACAATTGGGTGAATTATTGCTCAAATCCGGCTCTCTCCTCCCCACGTCTCTTTCCACCGAAATGCAGCCGGACATATATATATATATATATTAGTTTATTATTTTAATTAAGTTTTGAGTTAATTAAACGAGTTATACGGGTATAAATCAGCTAATATTTGAAATTTTTTGTACAAAAATATGTGTATAGGGTTATACAAAACATTTAGATTTTCAAATAATACAAATTTAGATTATATATATACGTAGTTATTTATTCGTATAATTTTATCTCCCGTTATTAGGATTTCTTAAGCTCGTTAGGTCATTTTTTGTTTCAGGCTCCGATAGCTTAAGAAAACTCGGTTTAGAATAATAGTGTGATCCGATTATTTGTTTGGGGTTCAGATTTTGAGTTATTCGACAGTTTATATTTTCGTTGTGTATTTAAAATCTTTACGGTTCATTTTTGGATCATCGTTTTCTGTTTATAAGAGTAAATAACCATTTACGCAGTATTGGACTTAATACAGAAACCAAACTATAGATATATATATATATATATCTTTAGTTTTGATACTGAACATGAATTCTTATTAGTAGCTCTTAATTTTAACTAGGAATCTTGAATTTAGGGTTTAAGTCTAAATATAAACTCATCACTACTCGTTATTCTAATCTCGAATCATTGGGTCTGTTTGGATTGGTTTTTTTCCGGCAGATACAGACATTTTTTCAAACTTTTTGCTAATAAATTATTTATCAAGAAATAGATATAGATAAAAAAGAGTTGACAGTTCTCATCAAAAGATCAAATAGAATAAAAATAGATAAAATTTAGATGCAAATCGGATATATTTACACATATCATTTTAAAAAAGATACAGATACTGATGAAATACAGACAATCCAAACAGACCCATTATCGGGATAAAAAACAATCATGTAATCCTTATATTCATATTTTCTATTTAAACCTATTTGTATATCAGGTTTCGGGTCTAAATTTTAGATCATATCTTGAATTATTTATTCCAAATACAAAATCTTGTTTTTGGTATTAACTAAGGTTAAAGAATTTCTTTATTTGGTTCCTAAATTCTTCATCTATCCAAAATCTAAATATTAATCTATTATTAGACTTCGATTAGAATCTAAATCTATTATCTAGTTTATACAATCTATTATAAGGTCTTGTACTAATGTGAAAAATTCCCGAGGGTTTACATTCTCCCCCCTTTAAAATAAGCTTTGTCCTCAAAGCTTGGGTGCGTACCTGAGTTTTCAAACAAATGGGGATAGCTTTTCTTGATCTCCTCTTCTAATTCCCAGGTAATCTCTTTTGTTTGTAGATCCCATAATACTTTGACATAGTGGAATTTTTTATTCCTAAGAACTTGCACTTTCCGGTCCAATATCTTAACTGGATGCTTTTCATAAGTCAAATTCTCCTTCAAATCAATTGGTTCTAATCCCACTATCTTATCTGGATCTGTTACATACTTTCTTAGAACCGATACATGGAAAACATTATGTATACCAGACAAATTAGGTGGCAATGCAAGACGGTATGCCAAATTCCCAACTCATTCTAATATCTCAAATGGTCCAATATATCTAGGACTCAATTTGCCTTTTGTTTGTCTACCATGAAGACTTTTGATTGGACTTATCTTTAAGTATACATGTTCTCCTTCATTAAATTCCAATTCTCTTCTTTTCAAGTCCACCCAGCTCTTTTGTCTATCTTGTGCTGTTTTCATTCTTTGCTTTATCACTGAAGCCTTTTCAATAGTTTCTTGAACCAATTCAGGTCCAACCAATACTTTCTCCAAGTTATCCCAGAACAATGGTGACCGACACTTCCTACCATATAAAGCTTCATAAGGTGGCATTCCTATGCTTGAATGATAGCTATTATTGTATGCAAATTCCATTAATAGTAAATGTTGGTCCCAATTTCCTTTGAACTCCATAATACATGCTCTCAACATATCCTCCAATGTCTGAATAGTCCTTTCTGTTTGTCCATCAGTTTGAGGATGATAAGCTGTACTAAAATTCAACCGGGTTCCCAAAGCTTTTTGTAATCCTTGCCAAAATCTGGAAACAAATCGTGGATCTCGGTCTGATACTATACTAGCAGGTACACCATGCAATCTCACAATTTCCTTCAAATATATCCGTGCCAATTTTTCTAGTGAATATGTCATATTAATTGGCAAGAAATGAGCTGATTTTGTGAGTCTATCCACAATAACCCAAACAGCATCATGACCCACATTTGTCTTGGGTAATGAGCACACAAAGTCCATGGAAATCTGATCCCATTTCCATTCAGGTATTGGCAATGGTTTCAACAATCCTCCTGATTTTTGATGTTCAGCTTTGATCCATTGACATATGTCACACTTAGCAACAAATTCTGCAATATCCTTCTTCATTCCATTCCACCAATATGCACTTTTCAGCTCTTGGTATGTCTTTGTTTCTCCTGGGTGTATAGAATATCCAGAATAATGTGCTTCATGTATTAATTCCTTTCTCAAGTTTTCATCATGTGGCACACAATCTTTTGTTCATTCTTAACACCTCTTCTTCATCCACATGAAAATCTTTGTACTTTCCCTGAGATATTCCTTGTTTAATCTTTTGAATTTCAACATCTTCTTTTTGGGCTTCTTTAATTCTTTGAAGCAAAGTAGGTTCCAAAATTAGATTTCCTAACTCAGCTTCCAAACCTTGTATTGAGAATTCCAAGTTTAATCTCTCAAATTCTTTGATGAGTTCTTTTTGTTCCGTTAGTATTGAAGCCACTTCTCCATAACTTTTCCGGCTCAATGCATCCGCCACAGCATTCACTTTACCCGGATGGTAATTAATGGTAAGATCATAATCTTTAATTAATTCCAACCATCGCCTTTGTCTCATGTTCAACTCTTTTTGTGTAAATATATACTTCAAACTCTTGTGATCCGTATATATTTCACATTTCTGCCCATAAAATAGTGACGCCAAATCTTGAGTGCAAAAACAATAGCAGCTAATTCTAGATCATGAGTGGGGTAATTCATCTCATGTGTTTCAATTGTCTAGAAGCATATGCTATTACTTTTCCATTTGCATTAACACACATCCCAATCCATTTCTAGATGCATCACTATAGACAGTATATAAATCCTTGTCATTGGGCAAGACCAAGATTGGTGCTGATATTAACCTTTTCTTCAACTCTTGGAAACTTTGTTCACGTTGATCATTCCACTCGAATTTCTCATTCTTCCGAGTCAATTGAGTCAAAGGTCGTGCAATCTTTGAGAAATCCTTCACAAATTTCCGATAATATCCTGCCAATCCCAAGAAACTCCTAACTTCAGTAACAGTTTCAGGTCTTTTCCATTCCACAATAGCTTTAACTTTTGCAGGATCAACTGATATTCCCTCCGAAACAATATGTCCAAGGAATGATATACTGCTAAGCCAAAATTCACACTTAGACAATTTGGCATACAACTTATTGTCTCTCAATATCTGTAATACACTTCTCAAATTCTCATCATGTTGTTCTTCATTAGACGAATATACAAGTATATCATCTATGAAAACAATCACACAATATCCAGCAAAGGTCTAAAGATACGATTCATCAGATCCATAAAAACTGCAGGTGCATTGGTTAATCCAAATGGCATGACCAAAAATTCATAATGACCATACCTAGTTCGGAATGCAGTCTTTGGTACATCTTCTGCTTTGATTCGGATTTGATGATATCCTGACTTTAAATCAATTCGGGAAAATACCTTTGCTCCTCTCAATGATCAAAAAGATCATCAATCTGGGTAAAGGATATTTGTTCTTGATAGTTACCTGTTTAATTCCCTATAATCAATACAGAGTCTCATTGATCCATCTTTCTTCTTCACAAACAACTGGTGCTCCCCAAGGTGAAACACTAGGTCTGATAAATCCTTTATCCAACAATTCTTGTAGCTGCACCTTTAATTCTTTCAATTCCACAGGTGCCATACGATACGGAGCTTTTGATACTGGTTCGGTTCCAGGTATCAAATCAATTGAGAATTCCACTTCTCTGTGGGGGTAATCCCGGTAATTCGTCTGGAAATACATCTGAGTATTCACACACTGTTCGAATGGTATGAATATCCAATTCCTTGGATTCACCTTCAGTTGCTCCAAGAATACAACCGTTCATCTCCATATCTTCTTCATTTTCCACTTCAATTGCTGTTATCCTATTTCCGACTCCTTTGAGTATCTCACCTCTATATCTTTTCTTTCTCCTTGATTATTGACAAAAGATACTATTTTGAGATGGCAATTAACTTTTGCTTTTACAGCAGTTAACCAAACCATACCCAAAATAATATCATATTTTTGCATCTCTATCAGAATTAAATCAATTGATTCTTGATCTCCAATCTTTAGTGGACAACTCTTGATCATCTCCCGTGTCACCACTAAATCTCCAGTTGGCGTAGTAACTCTCAATTCTTATCATGCTTTCAATTGATAATCTTATACGCCTTGCTAATCCATATTTATGAAAGAATGCGTTGCTCCCGTGTCAAACAAAGCATACGCAGTCTGATCCCCTACTTGAATGATCCTAAGTATCAATTATTAGTTCATGTTATTTTCAACTTATAAGACTTCTATTGCTCATCTACTTGTGATTGTGTCTAATAACTTTAAATAAACAAATATATAATTACATACCTGCAATGAGTCCATATTCTTCAGGATCAACTTCCTCCCAAATATTTTCTTCATCTCCTTCCTCTATCTCCACATTCTCTACAGGACTTCCATACATGGCAAAAACTCTGGCCGTCGCACTGGCTTTGTTGGCATTCCCATTTTTCGATCCTGAGGCTCCAATCACTCCTTTAGATTGTGAAGATCCAGTACTACACTCGCTTTCTGTGGACAGTTGGTGCTATGTGCCCAACTTTATTGCATACGAACAAGTTGCAGTTTTTCTTTTTGGACAATCGTTTATCATATGCCCACTTTCCCCACAATAATAACATTTGTTCTGTAATTGTGGACAATGCCTTGGGTAATGAGAACCTTTACATTTCCAACAAGTAACATTATTCTTCCCCATTACTCCTCCTTTGTTCACATTGAAAGGTTTGAAGAATTTAACCTTCTTAGGCACAGAACTTGCCATAGAACCATCATACATTCTTTCCCGAACATAGTTCCCTTCTTCTTATACCTCTCAAGTTCATACTTCCTTGCGCGTTCAATGATACGAGCTTTTTCCAACATAGCTGCAAAGTTATCAACCAAATTCAGCAAGTCTTCTTTGGAAATGAGGTTCTAATCCAGCCATGAAAGTCTGTCTCTTAAGCTCATCACTGTCCCGATAAGCATCTGGAGCAAACTGTAACAACCGATTAAACTCATGTTCATATTCATCAATGGTCTTAGCTCCTTGGGTCAAATTCATCAGGTCAGTGCTATATTTTGCTTTTAGACTGCTTGGAAAATATTCCTTCAAAAATTCCGTCTAATACTTCCCAAGTAATTGGTTGTGACAAACTTCTTTGTTTCGAATTCCACCATATCCTTGCTCTTAACCTTAATAAATAAGTCCATAGGATACTTTCAAGCTTCAGGTACTTGGAAAACATCAAGGGATCGCTCAATCTGAGCTAGCCAGTCTTCAGCTTCTTCTGGCTTTCCCGGTATTCCCTCAAAATATCTGTTGCACTTAATGAATTCCGGCAACAAATTCCTCTGAGGACGTAAAGGTGGTGGTGGTGGCAATTCCTGTTCATATCGAGGGGTCCTTGTACCTCAGCAGCAGACTCATTTGGGTTCACTGGTCCATTTTCCTGAAATTGAACCGGTGGAGTATGCCTTTCATTCCTTCTAGGATTTGGTGGAGTCATTGCTGGTGCTCCCAGGTGGTGCTACATTTGTGGCTTGCATATTTTGCAAAGCTTGCAAAATCAAGACATTTTGTTGTTGAAGACTTTGTAAAACATCCTCAATTCGGTTTTGGGGTGCTGCAGGAGCATCTATTGGTGGATCTCCAGAAATTCTGGCATTTCTACTTTTATTTCTTCCTCTTGGCATTCTATTAACATTAAACATATTACTTAAGTCAGATCATAACTCGTCTTTATCAAAAGTCATCAAAGTCATTCATATATATATGCAACACATATATATACATAACCAAAATACATCAAGCTTTTCATGGTTAGTGCATTATATACATATCAAAAATTGCACTACCCTAACTTAGCTTCTATCATAGTCATCAAAAGATACATATATATCATCAAAAGTCTACTAATATCGTCCTGTCATGTCATCATAACAGATAATACACATCATCATATAATACTAGAATCAGACTCAGGGACTGGGTGAAGACGACCCTTGCCCTTCTCCTGAGGGCCTAATCGAGGGTAATCATCATCTCCCTCAGAACTACTATCATCAATCTCTATCATCACACCCTCGTCCCTGGAGGTGCTAGAGTCAGCTGTGTCCATCACCCTAATGCCTCTGGGTGCTGGCCTCATCTCACTCTCAGCACTAGGTGGTATATCACTCTCAATCCATCCTCCATGTGCTGATCCAATCCATCTGGCATAATTAAATCTGAGACATACTTCTCTGCCTCAATCCTTCTTCTTACCTTCTCTCTCATCCAAGCTCTGTGGTGATACTCCTGTGGACAGTAGTCTGAACTGTCTCCTGTACTACTCGATCCTGTACAGAAGTAGGACGCTGGAACTCACCTGCTATCTCAGGGATAATAGGCGGTTTCCTCATCAACATGCGTCTAGAGTGACTGCATCTACTGACGTGCAAGCATCAAGTCATCATCATAGGCTGCATCACCTCTACCCGATGATCCTGTCTAACATCATGAGCATAGACTGCTCCTCTGCCAATATCTACCCAGACTCTAAAATCTGGGGATCTGGTCTCTCTGATCTGGATGAACTATAAATGCTATGTTGTCAATCTCCAGACCACCTCCTTTCTGCACTATCAGCCTCTCAAATCTGTAGAGCGTCTCTATAGCTGATCCATTATCTGGAAAAGCCCGCTCCATCAAGAATAACCAGCCTTTAAACAAAGGCAATAATCCTCGCTTCCAGGTGCTGAGATCTCATCCAAGTCTTGGTAATCCCATAATACAAGTCCTCTACCAGAACTCGTAGTCTGCGCCTGTAATCTGTCAAAGTCTCCTCTTCCTGCATACTAAAGATCTCCCATCTAATGTGACACGTAGCAGGATTAGTCTGCACACAATAAAATTTGCATGATTAATAATAATCACACATACTTTATTCCTAGTTGTGCAGTATAATTCTACCCATGACTACCCAACTACTACTAAAGAGTGCTAACTAAATCTAATTTACTACATTCACTAAATGCAATTCTTTCACATATTTATCTTTCTTATTCTAGCAACCATGCTCTGATACCAACTAATTCTGTCACGCCCCGAGGGTACCCTAGTAGTAATAAACAAGTTACACTTGAATACTATCACTAGATTACCTTCAGAGAATGACAGGTTTTCAAAACAACAGGATCTTTTAGTTGCTTGATAAGAAATAACAAATATATGAAAGAAATAACTTAGTGAATAAACATTACAAAACTATTACAAACCATATAGTTCCTTTGAGTACACAACTAAATAATCTAATCTAATAGTACATAACCATCAAACTAAAATATATCTGTAGACTTCTAGCTTCAAAGCTCTTACCGGAGCCATATTCCTGGATGTAACTAACCAGGGTCGTAAAGTGAACCTGAAAAGACTGTAGGAGTATGAGCGAAACCACAGCTCAGTGAATAACCAGACATACCATCACACAAGTCATTAACAAATCATATGCAATGCAAGCACTCAACCATATGCACAGATACAAGTTTGGATGATCTAGAATCCAAACAGGAAAAAGATTTACGCCCTCTTTTTAATGGGTTGAAGAACCAAACAATGACCCACCTGCCCAGGAGAGACTAAGTACACAGGAGAATCAACGATTTCTCGTTTTAAGTTATCACTTTGAATATAGTTGATTGAACAAACCATCTCCTGCAATCCCCTTAGAAACTCCCTAAGTATTAATCATTTCAAAGCGATTCTACGGGCGACGTTCTTCGGTGCCTTTTAGTTCCTCATAGGACCGCCAGACCAAAGAGAACCTTGGAAGAACTACACATTAGATCAACCAAGCAAAACAGAGATCCGAAATATTAATACGTAGCAGGCTGTCACAACCATATATGCAATAATGCAATTTGTGCAATGCATGTTATATTATTTTGTTAAGTCAATAAGTCTTAATCAATTTCAAAGTGACCATACATTACACACAATCATCATTATACTACTGCACAACATCAATCATTGCATTATCGCTTTTATAAGGATATTTTAACAATCATACACTCAGATTATATCATACTTTCAACAAGCACTTATTTGGTTACCTTTACTTTACATATTCAACTACTTACAAGCACAACCAGTATAATATGACTGAATTACTCACCTGCTCATACTGACTTAGTCGTAATAATCTGCTAGTATTCATCAATACAAATTAATTAAATCCCTATATGTGATTAGTGTCCTAGACTTGATATTTTGGTAATTATTATTACTTAGTGTTGTCGTGTTTCTCCTATTTTATCTCGCATAATTGTTTTGTTATTTTTAGAAGTCATAATACTTGAAAATTTAACTTATTTCAATTTCCAATCTTACCTATTTTATCTATCTAAAACAAATATTTGACTAATACTAACTTTGATTAACACCTAATATCTTTTCTTAATCTTAGGGTTTTAAGGAATGTTAGATATTAATCTAAATAGGCTTAAATACTTGTATTAAATTAACTATCTAATACATACTTGTATAACATATATATATACTCAGTAGATATATCATACATACATATATATATAGTTTCTGTTTAGGTCAGAAAAACTCGCGTTGAAGAAAATTTGGTTGTACGCCGGCTCAAAGCCACCGGCCCTTAAGTCTAGATGCCGGTGTAAAATTGTTTTTGAAGAAATTTTCATATCGAGTGCACCAGTGTTGAAAGCTGTCGGCTTTCAACGTACGCCAGCCCTACATCGTCGGCGTAGATCTCCAGTAGCCGGCTTTCATTCAACCTTTACGTGAAAAATTATTTTACGTAACCTCTGATCAATGTAAGCCGCCTATACGCCGCCGGCATTGAGCGTTTACACTGCCGGCCTTGAGGCAGTGTTGTACTGTTCATCATCTTCTTCCTTGGTTCGATTCATGTTCTTTGATTTTTACACATTAAAAATATATTTAAACTATTTCTAAGTGTTTATATATCATATATAAGGACATAAAACACGTTTAAAAACATATATATATAGATCTCGATTCTTAGAAAATAGAGCTAGGGTCTTGGATTATTACCTCGTTGGAGCTCGTCTGATGTAATCCGAAGCTCGTGTTTGTGTTTATTATGTTCCTAAGATTATTATAAGTCAATTACAAAGCTTAGATTTGAATGAAAATAACTCGAGTTACCTCAACTTACCTTTGAGCTCGTATTCAAGGGTTTTTAGCTTTGTTTTTTCCTTTGATCCAAGCTTGGGTGTTTTGATCGGTGTGTTCTTTGTTTTCAGTTTACTCTGGTTGATGTTTGGGAGTAGTTTCGTGCTGAGGAGTTTGGGAATGGACGAGTTTTGTTTGTTCTCCATTAAAGCCATTTAATACACACATATATATATAGAAGAAGAAAGGAGAATGAAGTTGCGGCTGTTCTCCTCCGGATTTCCTTCGATTTGATCTTCCTTGGGCTGTTATTTTCATCCTAATTAATGCTAGGATAACTTTGCATTGTTTGATTTGTCATTGAGTTGCTTTTGTTGAAAAAAAATTGGGTGAATTATTGCTCAAATCCTCTCTCTCCTCCCCACGACTCTTTCCACCGAAATGCAGCCGGAGATATATATATATATATATATATTAGTTTATTATTTTAATTAAGTTTTGAATTAATTAAACGAGTTATACGGGTATAAATCAACTAATATTTGGAAGTTTTTGTATAAAATATGTGTATAGGGTTATACAAAACATTAGATTTTCAAATAATACAAATTTAGGTTAATATATACATAGTTTATTTATTCGTATAATTTTATCTCCCGTTATTCTGATTTCTTAAGCTCGTTAAGTCAATTTTTGTTTCAGGCTCCGATAGCTTAAGAGAACTCGGTTTAGAATAATAGTGTGATCCGATTATTTGTTTGGGGTTCAGATTTTGAGTTATTCGACAGTTTTATTTTCGTTGTGTATTTAAAATCTTAACGGTTCATTTTGGATCACGTTTTCTGTTTATAAGCGTAAATAATCATTTACGCAGTATTGGACTTAATACAGAAACCAAACTATATATATATATATCTTTAGTTTGATACTGAACATGAATTCTTATTAGTAGCTTTTAATTTTAACTAGAATCTTGAATTTAGGGTTTAAGTCTAAATATAAACTCATCACTGCTCGTTATTCTAATCTCGAATCATTATCGGGATAAAAAACATCATGTAATCCTTATATTCATATTTTCTATTTAAACCTATTTGTGTATCATGTTTCGGGTCTAAATTTTAGATCATATCTTGAATTATTTATTCAAGATACAAAATCTCGTTTTTGGTATTAACTAGGGTTAAAGAATTTCTTTATTTGGTTCCTAAATTCTTCATCTATCCAAAATCTAAATATTAATCTATTATTAGACTTCAATTAGAATTTAAATCTATTATCAAGTTTATACAATCTATTATAAGGTCTTGTACTAATGTGAAAAATTCCTGGGGTTTACAATAAACATGGTAAATTATAATTCTTAGAGGCATATCCCTCTATTGTTTTCAAGTCAAAATAAATACACTTCCTAGAAATTTCCAAAACACTAACGTAGCATACATTACATATAAGGAACCTTACAAAGTAACTTCATCATATGTTCCCATTGCCTTCATAAAAGTTCAAAATCCTTCCATGACTTCCTTAATGTCATGATCTTCAATTTAAGCTACAGGTATACCTGTTTTAACGAAATCTATGGGGGTATAAGCTTACAGCTAGCTTAGTGAGGTTTTCATTTTTATTCGCACCATGGTTTCAAACAGGTTTATTTAAATTTTATATATATGCTATGCATGCAATGCAACAATCACGTGAATACACAAATATATAGTTATCCGGAAATCATATATAGAATGGATTTACCCCTCCATATCAAAAGTTAGGGAATTGTTGATGAAGATCCTCGACCTTCTACTACTAGTCCCTAGATCCCCACCCAAAGCATTCGGTTGGCTCGACTCTGAACCTAGAGTCGCATTCCTCAAGTGATTTGGATTCTCTAGGAAGGAACATGACCCGTGTCCCAGCACGGTAACAACCAATCCAACTCTAAGCGTAGGAGTAGCAGCCTTCTGGAAGAAATGTGACTCAATTGATTCTATGCGTAAGCGTTTTATGTTTCTTAAGGTTTATTGGGTTGGGGGGGGTTTGTGATCAATCAATTCAGCAAACAATAAACAGTCATATAAGTAAGTAAACAAATCACTTAAACAAGTAATTTGAAGTTGCGATATTCTTAATTCTCATTTCACACGCAAGCATAGAATCACATATATACATATTCCCAGATTCTCCATACATATCCATTTTTATATTTTCTTAGTATACTAATGCTATTATTTTACAAGCACAAGAAAGGTAATAAAATTAAGAGGAATAACTCACTCATCCATTTCACAATCTTCTTAGTCGTAGCAATTCTCAGGAAGGGTATCTTGTATCCTTCGTCACCTAGACAAAAGAAATACCTAGGATGAGTATTTCGTAGAAATTCTACTTAAACTTTCTAATTCTATTTCACTATGTTCGTCAAAATCGCATAGAATGAAATTCCAATTTAAAATGGCCATAACTTGCTCATTTTAACTTGAAATTTCGCATATGATATACCGTTTTCTACCTATTCGAAAGTATCTATCCATTTCTAAGGTAATTTTTGTCATATAAGGTCGTTTGGGTTCTCAACAATTTTCCAACTCAACTTCATTCAAAATTCCTTTAGTAAATATATATATATATATATATGATTGATAAATCCTTTGAGTATATAGATAAGCTCACTTTATATGCAAAAATTCTAATGGTAGTATCTCAATAATTTATTTCATAAAACAATTCATTTTGAAGGGTTAAAAGTTAACTTGACAAATTTCTTTTCAAGTATTTTGAAGAAACTTTATATTTTCCTAGGTTATTATAAATGAGTATATTCTTATTTTATTTTTCTCATTCCCTTTTCCAAAACAAGTCAATTTTCCTTTGACTTCGGTCTTTTATAATTTTTACTTCTAGTGATAAAAGATCAAAGTTTTCAAAAGTTAATTAAGGTTATCAAAAGTTTATTAAGTTGTGGATAACCTATTTATAAATTTGCATTTAGAATGGTTTTAAAAAATGAGTCTTTTCTTCTTATATTTCTTATTTAAAATATAAGTTCTTGTTTTCTAAAACTTAGTCTTTTATTTCCTCTACAATTTTTATTTGAAAAGAATCCTCTTTATTGATAAAATCCTTTGTTTTTGATCTTATTATACTTATATTCTTTGAAAATAAGTTCCTTCTTTAGAAACTTAAAAATCATTATTTTCCTAAGTGGGTTTATAACTTTATGGGTTGATTTTATCTTAACTTTGAAAATTAATTTGCTTCTTGGTTTTGTTATGGAGTTGAAAAAAGTTTAATCTTAAGCTTTTTGTGAAAACTTTGAATACCAACAAATTATTTTCCTAAGACTTAGGTTACCATCATATAAAAAGAAAGTGTTTATTTCTTATATTTCTTTGGTAAAGCTATATTCGTTATTTGAGAAAACTTTGATAAAACTTGTATTATTCCATTTCTATGTTGTTGATAATAACTCCATTATTTAATAACAAGTCACATAATAGAAAATTTGGTTTCAAGTTCTTTTAATGAAAAATTCTACTTTTAAATTTTGTTGAGACAATATCATTATGTAGATGCATGTATTATGAGCATGTAAAATAATAAGAATATAAGAAAGATACTATAAGCAAATAATAATAAGCAAAGTAATAAAAATCAAATATTGAGAACCTTAGTTTCATTAAGGTAACCCGATCAAGTATTGGGAGTCTTAGTTTTATCAAGGTATCTCGAGACTAAGAATAGACTAGTCCCAAAAAGAATAAAGAAAAGAAAGAAAATGTTGTTTTGACTTGATATGGGCTAGTCTTAAAATAGCATAGAATAAATAAATTGCAAAGCATGAAATTAAATAAATAACAAGTGAGCTTATATGCTCTAAAGATTATATATAAATACATAAAAATATTTAGTTAGATATGAATAAGAAGTTAGCATAATAGTAACAATAATAACGAATAATAACATTAATAACATGTACAAAAACATAATAACAAGATAATAAATAGAAATTTCATGTGCAAGAACAAAACATGAACATGTTGTTACTTTTACTACTCATGTGAGTTTCAAAATAACTCCATAGTCATTTAAGTTACATGACATAGATAAACTAAATGGTTGAAAAAGTTTACGTAAAGTGTTTATGTGGTATGAAGATGGTAGATGATTGGGGTATTATGTGGGAAGTGATATGTGGTAGATAGTTTATGTATAAAGAAGGATTTTTGTGAAGAATTGGTTTAAGAGAGTTTTGGTAAGAGAAATTTTGGAGAAATGATTTATGGAGAGATTTTGGAAGAGTTTTGTAGTAAAATGAGTTGAGAATGAAGAAGGAATGGGGTATTTATAGAATTTTGAAAAAATTAGATGTAATTAAATTAATTGAAAAAGAAAATCAATGATAGTGAAGAGAGAGGGGTGGACAGAAATTGTAAGGGAAAGAGAGAGAAAAGTGATTAAAAATTAATTTTAGAAGAAAAATGTAAGAGAAGTTTAGAAATATGTGGTATAGAATTTTTATGGGAAAAGAAAATTATAAGAAATAGGTATGTAGGTTGTAAGAAGAGGTAGCAAGACAAAGTATAGATAGATGAATAGTAATGAATGGTAGAAAAGTACTGTGAATAGTAGACTAGACAATTAAAATACAGGTAGTAATAAAAATACGCGTATAAATGCGATATCTGTAATTTTTAGTTATCGAAAAATTCTAAAACTAATATTTTTGGAAACCTTATATTTTTACAAGTCTATTGGTATTAACGAAATATTTTTATCGTCCAATGTACTAGGGCATGGTTTTTGAAAACTGATCCCGTTCGGATCTGAAGGACACTAGAAATTTGGGAATCTGATATTTTTAAGCTTTCCTATATTGTTACGAACTATTATCAACAATTATTTCTATTTCTTTGTTTAAGGTTTAAAAGCGCGGGATTGTCGGATCTTAAACACTAGGGTTTGTTATAAGCTTTGTTGACTTTTAGGGTTCCGGTTTGACTTCCAGCTTGTTGATTTTATTCGTATGATTATAAAATTTTGGGGTTTTGTCCGTATTATATTTTTAGTTCAACATATATATTTTATTTCATTTTGTTTGTGATTATTTAATATTTTTTAGTTCTCGGGATTGTTTAACCCAGTTTAGGATTATGGGTTGACTCAGTTTGACTTTTGGTGAAAATTAAAAAATTTTATTCTAAAATCCATTGAAGAATTTAAGATCTTAGTATTTCGTTATCGTACGTTATTTGGATATATCGTCTTGATTTGCGTGTTAGAAATTGGATTGATGATTTGATTGGTGTACGGATGTTGAATCAACCGGTAGTTGGATTTTCTATTTTGTTTTGAGAGTTCTCTTTTTATCAAGATTAAGAATTATTGTGTTTGACCTTATTTAGAATTTTGGTTTTAACTTGGGTTGATTTCACGGTTTCGGTTTTTAGTTTCTGACTTCTATGATTATTTTCTAAAATTATGAAAATTTCAGAGGTTTATAGTTAATGTCAAATTTGGTACCTCAACTTTGCCAGAAAATTCAATTAAGCACCTAAGCTTTCGAAAGTTCAATTTCAGTACTTGAATAAACTTTTCAAGGTCATTTTCAATACATCTGTTAATGGTGTTAACTCCATTGCCGATGTGGATGTACGAACTAATCACATCGTGACACGTATTAGCTGACGTGGCATTTTTAATCTTGTTTTTTTCAACATGATAAAGTATTACTTTTTATTTTTATTTTCGGTATAATTAATATTATTTTATTATAATTAATTATTCTACTTTTAAAAATAATTGTAAATCCTAACATCAAATACACAATCAACTTGGGCCAACATTTGTAAGTACATACCACTTCCAATTTAACCATTTCAATTTATAAATAACCAATTAAACAATATAAACAAGAGTAGTTTTTAAAAATAAAGAATGTGAGACTTCACTTTTTCCTTTCACTGTTGGCGCCCAAGCTCCAAACCCTTAATAAAGAACTGCACATTAAAGACTCTATCAATGTCCGTTACCATCACGACCATTTCACTCTTAATCTCTTCCTTATCATCTAAATCGACATCTTTCACGGGGAAATGCCTCTCTCTCTATCTCCTCAACCATAAATTTAACCTTGTTATGCAAAACTTGATCCAATTGAACCCCGTTATCAATGAATTTGGGGAAAACCCTAAATAAGGGCTGAAATTGAAGAGCGTAGAATCAAGGTTGAGCTATGCTGGTAGCTATAGAACGTAGATAGGTGGTGCAAAGGAGGGAAGGAGGTTGTTGGTAGGGAAAAGGGTAACAGGGGTATTGGTGGGGGTTGGGATGGAGCCCATGGCGTTTGTCAAGAGAGGAAGGATTTGAGAGAAGCGTGCAATCGATGTATGATGTAAGGAGCTAGGAACCATTTTCAACAACGAAGGAGCAAAAAGAGAGGAGGAGGAGAGAGGAGGTGTTGGAGGTACAATGGTGGTGCGGAGGTAGCTCAGCTGTGGGTAGTCACTCATCGCTGGTGGTGTTTTGGAATATGTGTACAAATGCATTCTATTGTGTTTTGGATGAATACGAAATCATTATAAGCGGAGGTTCCCAAGTCAGGCATATCAATTTTCCTTTCTAAGCTCAACTTGCATTTAGCTGTGATGTGAGTTCGACCCAAGAAAGATGGTTTCATGTCTTTTATCTTTGCCATTATCAGTACTTTTTCTTTTTTATGAATTGAAATCATTAGTCGTTCTTATTGTTTGCATTATAATTGCAAAACATGCTTTATAGATAATTCTTGAGAGTAGGGGATGAGATGCCTCTAATATTGCTAGAGAGAAATTGTCATAATTCGAATTTGAGATTGAAAAGGTGGTGGTGGAAAGGTGATGATGTGGTGGTGGTGTGGTTAGTGGGGGAAGGAGAAGAGGAAAGTGGTAGCTAGCATGGAAGCAGGGTGAGGTACATCATCATCGTCTAATATCCTTCATAGAATTTTGAATTGGCATGGAGAAAAAGATCCTTTTTTTAATTTTATTTAGTCCCACATAGAAAAAAATTTGAAAAATGGACGATATATAAGATAACATTAGAGCAAACAACAATTGAAAAAGGAAAATCTATAAAGGCATTATGGGTTTGCTATACTAGGACATATTGGAGTTTAGGCTTTGAATATGGCATCAAATTGGTTTTAATTATAAAAAATAATATAATTATAACGAAAATATAAATAAAAAGTAAGACTTTGCCATGTCGAAAAAAAATATTTAAAATGCCACATCAGCTGACACGTGTCATGACGTGATTGGTTCATACGTCTACGTCAGCAACGGAGTTAACACCATTAACTTAACACCATTAACAAAAGTATTGAAAATGGTCTCGAAAAGTTTGTTCAAGTACTGAAATTGAACTTTCAAAAGTTCATGTGCTTAATTAAATTTTTTGACAAAGTTAAGATACCATATTTGACATTAACCCAAGATTTTAATACACAGAGATTTACTATACTATATATAACAATAACATCGATCCCACAGTATAGCCGTATAGGCATATGCTCATCGTTGATGTCAATCTCAAAGGCAATAATGAGGAGAACAATGTATTCTCGATATTCATTTCTGCTCGATTGGAAAGCAATCGGAGTAAGGTGATTTGGTGATGAAGTTTGAAACTTTAGGAAGGGTGGAGAATTATTCATAAGAGTAAGCCCAGTTGAAGACTTGACTGATATGGAGAAAAAAAAGAATGATCATTGGATGAAACTTCATTATCATGAAGCCAGATTAACCTTCAAGGTCAGAATGTTAGATAAAAATTTATGATAACGCCATTCATCAATTCTCCGATGGCTATCACACAAACTGTTCCTTTCTTCTACATCAAAGAAAATTACAATATTTCTTCTTCTCAACGCTCTAGTCCAGTCATCATATTGACCTAGACATCTCGCTGTTACGATTCGGGTTCGAACCGGGACCCAAACAGCTGGGTCTCTTTTTTTTTTTTTTTTTTTTGGAACCCGGAATCACCCTGTCCATATGACGGGGTGCGTATGAATCGGGGACTCGCCGGTTCACGGGACGGGTCTGTTGGTTCAGAATTTTTTTTTTAATTCAAAATTTTGAAAACTGAATGCAACCCCTTTGCTGAAAGACTTGATAATAAGTTATTATTATTTTTAAGGAAAAAATTTTGAATTAGTGACTAAATACAATTGTTTCACTACAATTTAGTACATATACTATGTAAACGGGACATTATACCTTACCTCACTTTGTGTTTTGGAAAAAAACATAAAGTAGAAATTAGACGAAATTTTTTTGGTCGTCCCGTAAGTGCCTACGTATTCGAAATTCAGAATTAGACCATCGTAGTTCATATATTTTTTAAAATTTTTTTATAAAATCTTAAGCGTGTTGATTTAATTATTAAATACGATGTCAGTTTAAGTGATAATAATTTACAAATTTTGAAAATATAATTTGGGTCCAACAATTTTTGAAAACATGTTAAGAAATCTATCTATTTGGAAAACACCAATTAGGGATTTTTTATTTATAAAAATAAACGTTATAGTATGTATACTGCATTTGTAAGAAAACAAAATTATACCATCTACTCACCTCCGGTATGATCGGGGGTACCGATTGTGCTGCTTCCTCCAGAAGAGTTGTAATCGCTGAAGTATTAATCTTCCTTACTAGTCACGACTAGAATTTCTTGCAACCGTCTTTCCGCCTTACTCCAGTCATCAATACATGCAACAGCTTCTATTGTTACCGACATCATTCGTGCCTTATGGTCATCCAAGATATTATCTGCACAACTAAACACTTGCTCTACCGCAACAGTTGAGGCTGAAGCTGCAAGAACCTATCTCGCAATGCGTGACAAAATTGGGAATGTCCTTCTATGGCGTTTTCACCACTCTACAATGTCAAAATCCCTAACGCTTGTGTTATCACCGAACTCAAATTCGGTGTTAAGGTATCGGTCAAGTTCAGCACATTTAGTACTGTCGCTGCCACCTTTGTACCTTTTTCGGGCTTGTGGTCATTATGAACAAATCTCCCAGGGCGATGTCATCCGCAATCAGTGTTTCGGATGAGGGTTCGAAGGTACTAACTGATCCCTAACCACCATACATTCTACTAAATTATGTGTACAATCTAATTAAAATAGATCTTGTCTCTCTTACAACATCAATATAATTAACTGAGTACATGTTTGCATCTTCAGACAAAGTGTCTATATGTTTGTAATACTCTTCCAGTAGTCCTCCAAGACCTATAAATCTGCAGTGTGGGTCTAATACCCATGCAACATTATAATCATTGGATGTGGTGATAGTAAAAAGCCCTTCCGTGTCATATCCTACACACTCATCTGCAACATACATCATACTAGAATCTAGCTAAAGTGCCTACGATATTTAATGCTTCTAGCAAAAAAAAAAAAAAAAATTGTACAAGGGGTATACACCCAAGAAAATACTTCGTACAATCATAAAATACATTTAATAAAGAAAGCAAATTAGCACATGTAAGCCATTCGTTAGGATGTAATTGCATGTTTGGCATGTGTGTGAGAGCAAATTTGCACAACAAATTTTTGTAGTCAATGCACTCATGAGAAGTTGGTAGGTTGAGTTCCACTATGCGCATCCTTTTTAAATTTTCTCTGCTTCATTTCTTGTTGTAAACAAAATTTTTTCCATACCCTATTTAACGATGGATTATTAGTTATGTAATCAACAGTCAATTTAATAGGTGAGTACCTTACTTTTGCAGAGTCCAAACCACTTTTAACACATAAGTTAAGGTTGTGACATGTACATCTAATATGAAAAAAAGTACCACCGAACGTGGGTTCACAAAGGTTTTTAAGGTTACTGACACTCGTAGTGTTCGCCGATGCATTATTAAAGCCGGTTGAAAATATTTTTTTTGTTAAAAAATGCTCAACCAGAATCTGGCTTATAGTTGAATATATTTTGTACAGTGTGTGCACCATTCATTTTCCTTATGCAATTAGCGTTTGTTAAGTATCCACTTGGCATCATCCAATGGAAAGTGATACCCATGTATGAATTATCACTCCACTTGTTAGTCAAATGTCAAACATAGAAAAACACATGTGTCTAAGTTATTGAAAATACCTATCAGCTCTAGCTTACAATTCCTATAGAGCTATATGATGTATCGATGCATCGTTGTTGCTTCATAAGGTCGCGCTTGTGGATTCAATGTGTCTTCATGGTAATGCCTCAGGTTTGGATGTTGACCAGACTTCATCCTAAGGCGCATGCCTCCAATCATCTTTGCAAGGGCATCTTTGTACTTATCTGCACTAAATCAAAAGAGCCTCACTTCCTTCCTAGTACTACTGCTACTCCCAAAAATTTGTTGCTGGTCGGATTCAACCGTACTTGTTAGGATGTTTGGTTCGCAAGTGTTTCGTGAAGCTACCATATCCATCTCCATTCTTCCATGCACAACTCGCCATGCAATAGTTACAATACCCTTTAGTCTCCCATCTTGACCTTCTAATTTCCTGAAATGTACAATAAAAATAGATGACTTTAGGACGTCGTCTACCTAAACTAGCTGGAGCAGTTGGTTCATCTTCATCCGCCACATTAGCCAATATTGTCTTATGTCGCCCCTTCCATAACATTTTCAACATCATCCGGCTCCTATGTTTCATCTTCGCCAATGGGATGGTAATTGGGTTCTTTGCTCAAACTCGAGTGGGATGGAGTATCCGACCTGTTCACTTCATCCGTAGCAAGATATCAACAAAATCAAATAACTCCAAATCTCATCCGTCACATGGCGTCTACATTTCGTTCCAGCCAGATGAAGAAGCTGGGGCCTTGACTTATCAGTACTCTTTCTAGAGAAACTACAACGGAAAATGATAATATTTTACACCTTCAAAAATATTTAACTTTCCAACTGCAATAAAAACAAAGAAACCCAAGCTACAATACAAATAATTTTTTTTTCAATTTTTCAAACGTCAGACACAAGTCATATACTAGCATGAAATAATACATATACAAAACGTAATTGTTTGGTGTCTAAGCTAGAATTATTTTTTTTTTTGTATATAAGCTTGTAAGACACAGTAAGTTGAAAGACACAGTAAGTTGAGAGCAATATATTTTTTCATTTGACAATACAAAGTAACGAACTCTCACAGCAGGTGCTCTCTATTTATAGGACTTTTTTGCACTGAAGCGCGTGGACAAATTCAATTTTTTGCAGTTTCAAATTTGTTGCTGTCTGCTTGCCAATTTTCCAAAGCCATTAACATCCTCCGCGAATCCAGCTGATACCTTCCGTAAAATTTATCTGTCTGAAGGCACATATATTCATTCCATTATAGCAATTTCCATTATCTTTCACAAACTTTGCTGAACAGCAATATGATTTGGATTCCCTGCCAAGTGTCAACTTTGTTGGCTTATATTGTGCACTTTTTTGCACTGTTTTAGCAAAATGACTAGGGAATATATACTATTCATGGCAGGTGACATTGACTTGTTGGCTTTTTAATTTTTTTCCTTGGTCATGATTTTTGACCAGCCGGGTCTGGCGAGTCTCATCACATGAACCAGCTCGACGGGTCCATCTATTGATTTTGAATCGCCTCGTGGGGCAGTTCTGCCTCCCAAACCGCCAGTAGCGGTCCAGGTTGAGTCCCAGTTCGAACCAGACCCTGGGAGAAGTCTATATTGACCATCAACTCACCATTTCAGCATCCTAAAGACGGCCAGGCTTAGAGCAAATTATCCTCACAAAGCTTCCTTATCTTTGATTGATCCATCCCTTGATTTTAGAGACAATGATCCCCTGCAGCGAACTTGTGCTCAAATAATCCACACTGGTTTTTGACTAAAAAACGCATCAAGGGATCGTCTTGTAAGTTGACGCAAAGTACAGTCGAATGGAATTATCACATACGATTATCGGTTTGAGATCTTCAACACCAATCACATCAAAATCCAATTATATGAATTTTGGAAATCAAGAGCAAGATGGCTCTTAGAAATTTCATTCAAAATATCGAAAACATTTTTTGTTTTGCCCTAGGGCTTACATTTATGTAAGCGAGTAAAAAAAAAAAAACACTAAAAACAAACATCCTATTAAACCCTATTAATGGAAACTATTAAATATCCAATTAAATACTATAAAAAGATATTGAAAAAAAAGGGAAAAATCTAGAATATCTCTAAACTTACAAAAATTAAATATTTGAATGACAAGCAAGAAGTAAGCCGCGTTCAAGGCCGGTAGCTTATGTGTCAAAGCCGACGGTATAGGTTGTAAAGGATGGCTATGTAGAGGCCAGTGTAAGATTTTTCCGCATCCCCATCCTATGCTGCATCATCCTCTCCAAGCTAGACAAAATTCATCCTTGAATTTTTATCATGTTACGTTGGAACCAAATGGAATTAACTAGGTAAACTTCAGATAAATTGATTCAACGTCGGTATTTTCTGTCCCTGGCCATTTTCTTCCTCAAATCTCGCTAATGACAACAAACTAGAAGCATCTGCAAGGTTTTTATTAAGCACCAATTCAATCTTCTCCGGGATGGTATAGGTAGATTGAAAATTTGTATTCTTCAACCAATCATCTTCAATAACCTCCTCAATTGCCAAATTTTTCTTACTCTCTCCAATCACAATTTCCAATTCAACAACATAAAAATAAAAAATCAGTTCACCACTACAACAGGCTCAAAGATTTCATCCTCTTCATCCATGTAACTATCAAAGATCGGCTCATCATTAGCCCCAAATACATCTTCTTCTTTACCATGTTCTTCATCATAAACCGGTTCACCATTACCTCCTGGTTCAAAGACATCCTCTTCATCTTCCTCATAAGCATCAAAGATAGGTTCTCCATCATAGTAACCCCCATCAATAGAAGAGGAATCATCATCTTCTTCCTCAAAAATATATGTCAAGCATCAAATCAGAGTTAGGGTTTCTACCTTTATTCTAATTCACCACAAGCACCTCCATCCTCTTTGACATCGGATTAAGGTTTCTTTCATGCCTGGGATTAGTATTACATCGATCTCCCACCATCACAGCCATCCTTTCAGCGGGTTGACCCAACATCTCACTAAATTGGCATCCCATTGCATCCATCCATTCATCAACGATCTATCCGATCCGTCGATCTAAGTCATCACTACCGTAAGTTTCATCCACTATAGCACGACATTGATTACCTTATCTTGTGGAAGACATTTTCTCTAAGAGCGAACATGGCTCTGGTACTGTAAAGACCCGGCCCACTTAACCTAAATATTAAGTGTGCCAAATCTCTTGACCACGCATAATACCCAAATATTAGGAACAATATTCAAGCATTATACGTAAGGTCGTCTTAAAAAGATATGTTTGTAATGACCACCTGTTTAAAACAGATATAACATTTAAATGATTTGAACTAAGAAACATTACCACTACATAAGTAGTGGGTCATTACCTATATAAGTCATACATCATATTTATATATACATTGCAATTTCCAAGGATCATATAAACATAGAATCTTATTTCAAATACAATTCAAATCAAAATACATTCCAAGGCTTAACAAATAAGCCTAAACACTTCACAAAAATTACATCAAAGAATCCTAAGCATATACTAGGTCTTTCTCTACTAATTATCTATAGAATCCTCCCAGTCAGTCTCATAGCCCATATCATCATAAAGCTCATCATCAAAGTCACTTGCAAGATAGCAGCATGAGCCAAAAGTCCAGTACACAAAAGTGCAAACAAATACATATGCAATGCTCACTTAACTAAATACAATGCAATAAATCACCACAACTTCATTATCTTTAAGTTAAGTTAATAGAACAACACTGAAATATTCAAACTCCGATTCAAGCTTGGGAATTATAGGGATCCTGAGTAACAGCAGCTGCTCGGAGGGTTGATATAGATAGACCGGATATCTATATCTCATATATCTAATCAAAATAGAATATTAATAGTATCATTTAGGGTTCACTCTCCTTTATACACTCCACTTATCCCGATCTATAACATCAGTTAGTTCAACGGTCCCACACCAGTGAACTAAAACATATTATTTCCTTCCGAGCCTAAGTAGAGAATATACCGATACAGTTAACCCTATTAGCTATCCATTTAGCAAATAAAAGAAATCACCATTGCATCATGGTGAACCATTGCATCATGGATTTGAGTCATTGCATCATGACAAAGGATTGAGCTAAGTGCCTAAACTACCGTGTTATTACATCATGACAAGGTTGTCGCTCCTCAGTTCCGGATTCAACGACGTAAAATACAACCAATTTCAATATCTCTTATTATTCTTTGATTAAAGTCAAATTGGTATATGCCTATCCTAAGCAACAATCAATCAAAGTATTGTGTACCTGGTTTGATTTGGGAATTGACGGGAATCTCCAACTGAGTATTTATCTTTATTCCACATAAATCAACTATATCACAGTACTATCCTAAATCAATTTTATTTTTACTAGATTAGAACTTAGGAAAATTATTGAACCCTATGTAAAAACAATCTAAAGTCATCACATAACATATATATAACATCATACAAGGCAAATATTTGATTAAAAAGTCTTATATCATGTATTGGAAGATGTTGAAAGAAGTTAGAAAAATTTGAAATTTACAAGGTTCACACCGACCATTAACGCTGACAATGCAACCCTTAACGTCGGCGGTATAGGATCATACGGCGACGGCATATAAGGCGACGTTAAGAAGTATGCATTCTGTACAGAACCTTAGAGTCTTTACGCCGACAATTTCAACCTCAACGTCGACGGCATTTAAGAAAATTTCTAAAGATTAGAAATCAGGGTTCTAACACCAACAAATTCCGACTTCAACGTTGGCGGCATTTAAGATAATTTTCAAAAGATCAGAAATAACTCTAACACTGACATATATGCTGACGGCAACGTACGAAGCAGCGTACACTGCAATTCACATTGTAGATTTCTCTGATTTCCAAACACAAAAATTTTTACATTTTAACTTTTCCAACTCATTCCAAACCACATGAGAGCATACTACAACCTATCTATAACATGTCAAGCGTTCTAAAGCTTTCCTAACCACTTTACAACATCTCAACAAGAATTTAGCATATTAACTACTTGTATTATATTACACATGCATATTTCATGGATTAAAAAGGAAATAAGACATTTTAAACATCAAATAAACTTACCTCAATGTATATATAAGGCTTGATGAAGGATTTTTGATGTATTGAGTTAAAAAAAAAACTTGATTTGGGTGTTAAAAATTGTTGGCCTTGTAGAGTTATGAATTTCTTCTATTTTGTTCTGTTTTGGATTGTTTAAAATTTACAAATAAGATTGATATTTATCCAAAATAATATTGACTTTTGAGAGAAGAGGGAGGGCAGATTTGGGAAGGCTTTAGGCCTTAATTGGGCTTATATTGGGCCAAAAATCTAATAAGCTTAAAGACTATAAACTTAGCTCAAAACACACTTAATTCATCAAACATTAATTATTACAACAACCACTTGTATTAACATAATAATTGAATGGTATGAATAAACTACCATTCTAAATACATTTACCAAAGACTTATATTTAGTTATTACTTCCTAACACATATAATTATAGCAAACACCACAATTCACTCTACACATACATATACACATGTAACAATCAATCTACATGTATTTATTATAAATTAACTTTGGATCATTTCAGATACCACCCGACACAGTGCACAAACGAATGAAATTATCACAAACCATTAAATTGTGCACGATTGCGAGTTAGAGATATTCAACACCTGTTGATTTAAAGAATATCTAGGTTGTTGACATCAAAATCCAATTATATGAATTTTGGTAATAAAGAGTAAGGCGTCTATTAGAAATTTTTTACTGAAAATATGATATCTTAATTTTTTTTTTTCATTACCCTAAGGCTTACATTTATATAGGTAAGCTAGAAAGTTGCTATAAAGGAAAAAAAAAATCCTATTAAAACATATTAATGAAAACTATTAAATATCATATTAAATAAGATTAAAAGATATTGAAAAAAAGGAAAAATCTAGAATATCTCTAAAATTACAAAAATTAAAAATTCGAATAACAAGGAAGAAGTAAGCCGCCTTCAAGGCCGACTGCTTATGTGTCAAAGGCCAGCAGTGCAGGTTGTAAAAAACCGGTGTAGGATTTTTCCGCCTCTCCATCCTATACTGCATCATAAGTAAATTTGAAGAGCATGCCTGTAAATGAACTAAGTTCATAATTATGGGTTAATATGTATATATGCATATATATATATATATATATATCACAATCAAGTACTTTATTTCCAAGAAGAAAAGTTATTCAATAGAAAATCAATTCAAGTACCCATGAATTTACCAAAGAAAACTTATAACACAATATCTATTTTTCTGTTATCTATTTATATCTCTGAAATTATCAGCAAGCAGTAGTTACCTAGAGCAACATCTTTCTCTAATCAGCTCAGAAAGTAAAAAATCCTCATAAGTTAAATAGAGCGTGAACCCCATTGTATGTCAACTGCTTTGCCCAGTTTTATGAAGAAAGTTGTAATGGGTGTCGGGAGGCACTTGTTGAAGGATTAAAAGAACAATTTTTTTCATACTTCCATGTACTTCGTTTTCGTGAAGTATACATTCAGTATTGAAAATGTCAAGGTTTCAGTTTAAGATTCTTATCTAACTCCTAAGAGAGCCCATTAGGGTGGGGGGCTCGGGGGCTCTAGAAATTACAACGTATATACTGAATCTGATATAATAGGAAGAACACGGTAAAATATTACCATGACAGCAAAAGTCGTCACCTTAGAAACTCCATCATCCAAAGAAGTCTAATTTAGAAAACTAACAATAGAAAGGTAATAGAAAGGAAAAATTGACCATTATGTCAGTGTCCTAAATTCCCAATTCATAAACATCCACGCATCACCATGAAAATTTTGTCAATACAAATTAGCAAGGCATTGCATCAATTCTCCTGTTCCAGAATGTGGACTACAATACATAAACAG
This sequence comes from Combretum micranthum, assembly GCA_024138025.1. Classification (NCBI taxonomy): domain Eukaryota; kingdom Viridiplantae; phylum Streptophyta; class Magnoliopsida; order Myrtales; family Combretaceae; genus Combretum; species Combretum micranthum. The sequence continues at coordinate 269,606 of JAMXBD010001762.1, forward strand.
AGAGTGTCTTTTTTTACAGTTTTAAACTTGAAGTTTTGATTACCAGAAAAAAAATTCAAGTTTGAAGTGCATCAGCTAAACCAATCAATGAAGCATTTACCACAAAGTTCTTCTAAAACTGATGAAGGCAATGGTAAATTTGCCAGCAAAATACTTTAACTGGTATTGCCATTTAAAAATTTGAAACTTCAAGCATAAAATTTTTTATGCAAAACCTCAATTAAATATGATTTCAGCATTGACAAGCAAAAGCTCAATAATAAACAATATTCAACAATTTCAAACTTCCGTTATCACTTCAAAAAACACTTGTTCAAGTAGTAGCTTTGATTTTATCCCCTAAAATACACTGCAAATCCAATATTCTCTATTTCAAAGAGAACAAAGACAAAAACTATAGGAGTGAAGAAGCTAAGCTGGAAGTGTAGTATAGTTAATCCTTTAACTTCTTACCTAAACCAATTTAGCGGAAGAGCCTTGGTATAGTTCTCTTTAATACCTTGCCCTCAAGCTTGACTCTTCTATAAGCTTCCCTGATATGGCAAGGTCTAATAGGCCCAGATTCCTTTCTTTCTGCCATCACTACTCTAGCTGCAAATACATGATGGATATCAAATCAAAGACAAAATCAAGCTCACCACCCTAAAAATTTTCCTTCCCCAATCTGTAAGTGCTTTTGCACATCCATTCTCACTTTGCTACTTTCCCTAACCAACAAACTTATAAGTACCTGTCTCAACAAGCTCTCCTACAAACATCTTTGCAATCCCTGACATAACAATCGTCATTGGAACAGAAATCTTCTGAGTTCCAGTGATACTCACAAGCAGCTGCATTCACCAGAAGAAAAGGAGGGATAAATACAAAGAAAATCAAAGGTTGGGTAATATCTAACCAAGATGCAAATAAAGGTCCAAAATCCCTTAGGTCGCATTTGGTTTTCCCTTGGCATAAGATTCCAAAAAATCCAAATTTCTAGTGCTTTCCTAAAGAAATTGACAAGTATGTAGGGTAGAATGGGCAAATGCTTGCTTGGATTCCCAATGACTAGTGGGAGAAAAAAAATTAATCATTAGGAATTGGAGTTTTTAAGTTACACACACATATTTCATCATCTTGTCCTACAACCCCATCAAATTCTCAGGAAAAGGTATGAAAATTGGATGAATTCTTTGGAATCTTATTCCATGGAATAGTTATGTGAGGTCTTAGGGTCCCTATCCAATAAACCAATCAATCATACCCATATCCAAGGATAATTGTAAGCTCAAGCAAAAACAATTGTGTATCAAATAAAATAGAGAATTACTTCCTCCAACTCCAAGAACACAAATGATGGTACCCTAAAGAGATAATCAAGTGGAAGTCATCAACAACTGCTCCCGGGGAAGGGAAGCCCAGGTTATGGACCTTTGTTGTTGTCTCAACCTTTCTTGATAGAACTTAAAGGATTAAGGTTTTGGGGGCAGTTAAGAAAGAAAGCTTTGGTCTCATAAACTAATTGAGACTAATTGAGAACAAGCTTTCTTGCCTCTTATACAGCCTTAGTAATGAGAACAAGAGAAATATATGAACCTAGTAAATATCCAAAAAAAAAAAGGAAAATAAATCTCTCTTATTCAGCTACATCATTCTAAAACAGAAACCCAGAGTCACAGTACTGAGTTTACAACAAAGTGAACACCATATATTTGTAACAAAAAGAACTAGTTCAATGCAATGATAGTAAACACCATATGTTTGGCCCAAAAAAAAAAAATGCATCGATCTTGACAAAAAGTTTTGCCAGTGTAAAACTCCCACTTTAATACATGAACTGAATCACGTAGATCAATCCTAAATGCCAATTTTTTAAGCATGTTTTATTTTGTGATTTGATGCAAGCTGCCAGCAAGCATAAATTTCTTCACGTATTGAACAGCAAACATAGCTCAGCCCTTGTTGAAAAAAATTTAAAAGTTTACACAGTATAAGGGTTTCAGCTCTTTTTCACTATATATATTTCTGTCTACCTATGTGTGGCCGATGTTGGAGAAATAGTTAGTCAGCGATAAACAAGATAAGCATATTAAAGTAAAAAGTTGGAAATACTACATGTGAATATTCACAGCAATAACTAATAGTTGCAATTATTCACAATATGATAGAATGAGAGAGGCAATACCCTTTTCATTGTAGCCTTTTGGAATCCAGACCTCCGGAAAGACTCGTATCTATTCATTTGCTCATCCGTAAACTGAGATAAAATTTTCCTTCGAAAATAAAAGAACATGTATTAGAGGTAATGTACATCACCTACCATTTCAAAACTTCACAGCAAGTTTGAAACAGAGAGATCTTCTCAAGAACATAATCGAATATGATTACAAACAAACATCAACACCTAAATCATTAGCATATGTTTAGTTACTACCAATAATTAATTAACCATTACCAAAAGTCCACTTACAAGTAAAGAGCAGATAGTTTGTCATCTTGTCCTCCTATATAACATGTTCGAGTTGATATGATCTTCAACTATTTAACACAGCAAGATCAATCAAGTAAAATTCACCATTTTCACACAACTCAGTCTCCAGGTTCCTCCACAGTTGCATCAAATAAATTGTGTTGTAAGTCGTATCTCATATGACATAACCCAGGGCTTTTTCTTTCTTTCTTTTTTTTTTTTTCCCTTCTAGTAACACATTACAAAAGGGTGTTTAATTACCTTATCTTTGAACGATTAAACACAATTTACAACACAAATAACACAATTACAACACATTACACAGTTCAACGAAGATGTCTGTTTTTAGTATAATGGCACAAAATTTGCCCAATTTTTAACATATCACTTCCTCGGATCCATAATATACTTACAGCTAAGTCATTACCTCTGACGATAAACACACTATCATTCTAATACTTCAACCAAGCATGTTCCTAACTCAACGTATGCACATTGCCATATTCAAACGCGATCCACCATCATTTAACTCAACGAAAATTCTCTATCCCTCCCTATCTCATTTTTCTCGCAACAATCATGCAATTGAAAAAGAAAAGAAAAGAAAGAATAATAATATAAAAATAAACATAAATACTATAATTAAAACAAAAGGAAAGAGAGAAAAGCTAAAGTAGAACACCCATTTAAACATTCATCATAAATGGCAACATAGAAACACGGAGAGAGAAGAAAAACGGAGGGGGTTGGCGCAAAACTGCCAAAACCCTAACTTCATTTTGTCCATCTTATCTGGGTCACCACCAGACGGCAATTTCCCAAGCTCAACATCCATATTCTCTTCCTCTTCTTCGTCATCTTCGTTTTCTTTAGCTTTCGGACCGATGGGAACAACGGAGGCTGAGGCTGGAATGTTTTGAGTAGATGCTGATGGAGCATTGACAGTGTCGGCTTCGTCGTCGTCGTCGTAGTTGTCATCATCGTCCGGAGGAATGATGGCAGCGGCTGAGGCTTGGGGTGGCTTGGCAGAAGTGGAAGGAGCGAAGTCATCTGGAGGAATTGGGGATTCAGGTGGGGAGTCGTCTTGCTCTTCGAATGCTGCTTCAAATGGGTCCTTGAATTGTGTCATTGGGTACAGGCATTCGGGTTTAATACCACTTTGGCTGGAGTGTAGCGAAATATGGGTAATAAGGCAGCTTATTCATGGTCTTGTTCGATAAGAGCACAAAGAAGAAGCCGACACATAAAAGGGAAATGGGCTGGAGACCGATTGGCTTGGTTTAGTTTAGCGTCTGTTTGTTTTTTTTTTCCAGATAAAACATTTTTTTAAATTTTTTGAATAAATTATTTATTAAGAAATAAATATAAAAAAAAAAATAATTCTCATCAAAAGATCAAATAAAATAAATATAGATAAAATTATGCAAATTGGATATATTTACACATATCATTTTAAAAAAATATAGATACAGATGAAAAATAGACAATCAAACAACAATTAGGCTGCAAATAAGCCAAATTGATTTTTTGAAAACCAGGTTTGGCGTGTTTAAAAATCAATCGGGACAAAGCAAGTTTTCTATTTTAAACTCAAACTCAATTTATTTAGCTAAATAAATATTATTTTAAGTTATAGTTCAAGCTTGATTGTTTTAAAAATCAAACTTAAATCAAGTCGAATTTTTATTAAGCTAAAATTAAAACTCTCATTTTAATAGTCTTTTTTTTTTTAATTTATTCAAACCTAAAAATAATATATTAGAGTTACTAAGTATATATACATATATATTAAATAGAAACTAATTTTATTGCTTTAATTATGCATTAATATATCATAAATATATAACCTATAAATTTACTTATGAGCGTATTAATAAGCCTATTAACAGTTTACTTGCAAGCCTGTCCACAAGCATAAACGAGCCTATTCATGAATCAACACGTGAGCTTGAATCAAAGATTGAGTTGAGCTTGCTTAAATAAAGGAGCTTTATATTAAGTTCAAACTTGGCTCGTTCAATAATCAAGCTCGAGTTGGACTGAGCTTAAGTAGGTCATGAGTAGCTCGACTCGTTTGCAGCCTTACTAAAAACCAAACAAAATCATAATTTATGGTTTGATTTTTTTCCATTAAAAACCAAACTATTAAATAATGATTCGATTTGAATTAGAAATTTTTTTAACTATTAAATAAAATTTTGATTCGGTTTGAATTATATATTATGCCAAATTTTAATTAAAAAAAAGTCTTGTTCGAATGTCTTACATTCATATAGATATTCAAATATTTAAATTACTCCATACTACAATGTTTAAATTGAAAATCATTGCAAAATACATCATAAATCTATCACATTTATCATCTATATTCCATCATAAAGTCATTCACTCACTAGTTAATCATCCACTAACTACCTAATATATAGCAAATCATAAATTATAATCATCTACAAAACCAATCAATCAATAATCTATTAACAAATTTGGTCAAAAAAAGTTATCTACCCATAGAAGTCATCTTTGAATAAAAGTAATTAGCTAATAAAATACATTGAACAATTAATATATAATAAAAGTCATAACTACATAAGCAAAGTCCATATTGCATGGAGTTAAAATCATTAATAAAAACAAAATATAAATCATTAATGGAAGATATATCTTGAATCTAAAAAACATTTATAAAATGATAGATATTATAACAAAACTATAAGAATATATACAACTTTCAATGAATCGCCATAAAAGAAATATATAGTAATAAGTAAAATATTATTATGTTTTCAAAAAATGGTTTGGTTTTGTTCTATGTCTTAAGCTTGGTTTACTCTTCCAAACTAACCATAAATTTACGAATTGATTCAAATTGAGAATTTTTTAAACCAAATTGTTTAAAAAAAACCATAATTTCTATTTAGTATGGTTCGGTTCAGTTTATGGATTAATTCAGTTTGGTTGGTGTAACTCCAAGTTTGTACATGTTCAAGTATAAGGGATAGATTTAAATTCAATGAAATTTTAATATATATTTTTGAATTAATGTTTTAATTATTAGATATTACTGTAATAACATGTATGAGATTAGATAAATAAAAATAGAGATTCAAAATTTTATTTAATTCTTTTTAAGGTTGCTTATTAATTTAATTAATTTCAAATTTCTCATTAGCTAAGTCTTTAAAGAATTAAAATTTCAAGTAGCTCATTTCAAGTTGTTATTAATTAATTTTGCTTTCATATTTTTTTAGAATTTGAATTTCAAAAATTTAACTTCTAATTTATAAAGAATCTCAATATAGATTTTTATAAAGAATTTTCTAAATAAATAGAATTTATAAACCAAATTTATCAAACTTTGCATTGAATTTGGTAATTGTTGATTTTAATGCATTAAATGTGTGAAGCAAATTGTGCAATAAACCAAACTCATTTCAATACATAAACGAAGTTTAATTTTTTGCAAAATCAAGTCCTTTAGCCCACCAAAACTCTTATGCAACACCACACACAATAATTTTTAAAAGCCTTAAAAGTCAACAAAATTGCTTTACATATATAAGGATAATAACAACTAAAGTTGGCAGAAAATTGCTTCACCTCCTCCTCTTCTAAACCGACGTATTTTCACACACGCGCGCTCCATATTTCTTCTTCAATTTTCCTTCTCAAATTGTTAAGAAAGTCAAGCTAAACTTCTATCATCAAGCCAAAGCACAAGTAGATAAGGTAATACTTGCTTTTACTTTGTTGATTTGTATTTGAGTATGTATAAATTAAGAGTCTTTGTTGGTTGATGGTATAAATAAGGTTATTATGAGTTTTGTTATTAGATATGCAAAGTGGAGTTATGAAGTTGTGGTCTAAAGTCTTGATTCATAGATGTTATGGACTATGGTTGGTTGGCTGAGTTGATGTAGAGAGTAGCTAAGTGTTGAAAGATATGAAAGAGTGAGAGGTGGATATCATTCTTGTATGTTGATGCTATAGTGTTTTTGATGGTAATAAGACCTTTGATATTGGTTAAAATATGTAAAAGTGTGAAGTTTAGAAGTGTTGTTTGCTGGATTTTTCCATATGGGCCATAGTGGAGGGCGAGGGGTGTTATGTGTCCAGGTTTGAATAGATATGCCTCTCCATACGGACGTGGCAAAAGGCGTAGTAGCCTATGTATCCCTCCATATGGGGCATGGCAAGGGGTATGGTAGCCCTGTATCCACGCTTGAGTTGATACGCCCATCCATATAGGATGTGGTAGGGGGCATGGTGGCCTCTGCGCACTAGCCCTATTAATACGCCCATCTATACAGGGAGTGGTATGGAGTGTGGTGGCCTTGTGCCTTATCCTGCTCCATATGCCCCTTGATATGAAGCGGTGTTTATGGTATTTGGTTTGTGTATATGTCTCATAGAACTCTAAAATCTTGTTTAATCCTTGTTTTCTTTATTATATAATTAGTAATAAAAGTCTTTTATCTTATAAGAACCTTAAATCAAAACCAAGATTTCCCGAGTGATTATTACGATGATTGAGGCAATATGCAAGGGTGAATAACTTGAATCTTTTCACATGGCTTGTGATTATAAATTAGTAGAACATAGTATAAATATAATTGAAAAGGAATAAATGTATGAGGATGAAAACCTTGTATGCTATGTGCTGTGTGAATGAATTACAAGTTTAGTATTCAAAATGACAAGTACTTGCTCGATAATGATTGTGTCGCTTGTATTGATAATTGTCTGAAGTTGGAGTGACCACTAAATAATATTAGATAAGTTTATCAGACCCTAAAACTTAAACTGACATGCATTACATGACATCATATATGTATTAGCATGGTATTCATGTCACGTATTAATATTTTGATTATATGGTAATGCTTTGATGAGTCCAATCTGGTTAAGGTTACCATAGGGTTGTCAACATCACAAGAATTAAGCAGGCATCAAAAGAGATCGCCTTTGTTGAAGTTGGGTTTAGAGTATTAATACTTAGTGAGAATTTCTAAGTTTTAAAAGAAGTGGAGTATGTGTTATATCAATTTATAAATAGTAAATGAGATTGAAAGAGTTCTCCTTTTTAAGTTTTGAGATTCTCATGAGCATGATTACTTAACTGATTCTTCAACCCCCAGGGAGGGCGTAAATCCCTGTCACGCCCCAAGAGGTACTCTAAACGTAGCAATCTGCCACATACAATATGAAGACTTAAGAATGACTACCTCAGTCATGTGAAAGTCTCGATATTATATATAAAGCGTACAACATGATAATAGGAGATGCTAGTGGGAAATGTAAATTAAGCAATAATATAAAGCACATAAGAATCTAGATAGACATTAACCCACATCATATAATTCATAAGTTCATTAACAAAAGCCTTAGGGGTATTCCCCCACTAAATATGGTCAAAGGATCGAAACATAAATACTAAGTCTTTACATGAACTTAAATAAACTTCACCAAAAGATTTTAAAGGAAGTCCGATCTAAGTTAATGATTGGATTTCCCTTAAAAGCTCCCAAAAGATGACTTACACAGATAAATGGAGATCGTGGGTATAAAAGCGAATGCTCCCGTACATATAAAAATCTATAAGGTGTAAGTTACTAGCTTAGTGAGAACACACTTGATTTACCATACTCATCATAAAAATTGTCAAACAAGTTTAATTTATTCAAACAAGTGAAATGCAACAAACACATGAGCATACATTACATATGGTTTTCCGAGAACCATATGTTGAATGAATTTACGCCCTTCATTCGGGGTTGGTATACCGGCCAATTACGGCCAACTAATGAATTTATAATTCTTACCGGCTACTAATCACCACAAAAAATATGTAGAAACTTACCACCTATTACTTGCCACATGAAAATACTACCGGTTATGCCAACCACCACCATCTACACTTGTCTCACCAAATATAGATAGCGAATGCAATGAGACTCTACTCATGAAGTGCATGAATCATTTTATTAAAAAGTCTAGCATTTAGTTATATTTTTAAAAGGAGATCATACAATTTTCACACATTCCAACATGATAGTAAAATATACAATTTATTATAGACAATTCTAGACTCGATATGCTTAACATAAATTCACAAAATAGTATAAATCACATGCATTTTTCTATTTTATCTTTTTCCTAGTTCTAGTACCACTAAACTACAAACACAAACATGAATATTGTAAAATAAGGGGAAGTTAACTCACTCGGCCATGTTTTGATGTATATCCCCTTAATCAAAAAATCCCTCGGGGGTAGCAAACATCATCCTCTTTGTTTCCTAAACAAAGAAAATACCAAAAATGAGTATTTCAATAGAATTCATACTCAAGTTTTCTAACTCTAGCTTCTATTTGCGATAAAATTCGTATTGGTGGAAATTCCAACTTAAAATGGCCATAACTTGCTCATATTAATTAAGAATTTCGCATGTTATATGTTTGTTTTCTACCTACTCGAAAATTATCTATCTATTTCTAAGGTTATTTTTTTTTTATTAAAATAGGTCGTTTTGGTCCTAAAACTTGTGGGGACATAATAGTTACAAAAAATTCCTAGCTTTAATACAATTTTTCAACTTTCCTTCATCAAAAAACATTTAAACAAATACATGGATATTTGTATAGTTGAAAATCTTTTGAACATATATATACCTATATTGTCTGCATGATTTTGTGGTGTTGTCTCAACATTGATTTTCATAAAATAATTTGTCTTTAAGAGTTTAAAAGATAAAACTTTGAAATTTTCCCTCTTAAGTTGTTAAAAGAAAAACTTAAAAATTCTTGGGCTATTAAAGCGAGTGTTTTCTTATTATATATTTCATTTCCTAACTTTTCAAAGATAAATTTATATTTTTCAAAAACTTGGTTTTCTGAGATCTACAAATTTCTATTTCTAGTGGTTAAATATTAAGTTTCCAAAATTTTTTCTTAAGTGCTTGATGATCTCTAATATTTTAAGTTATGTTATATGTATATTTCATCTTTATGTTTATTTTCTTCTACTTTTTGGTAATTAAGTTTATCATCTTTAAAAAAAATTTTCTTTGACAAATTTTATTTATTTAAATGGGCTTATAAACTAGTGAGTTGACTTTTATCTTAACTTTGAAAACTTGTATAGTTCTTGATGTGTATTATGAAGTTGATGAAATTCGTTGTAGTAAATTTTATGAAAAATTGACATAAACAAGGCATTATCACCATTAAAGTTTTAACTTAAAATTCTCATGTTATCGTTGAAAAGAAGGTGTATCTCTACTTAGTTAGATTTTTTTTAAAAAAAAATCCTTTTTATTGACACTTTAAAATTTCATGATGAGTTTGTATAAATTTTGAAAAGAAGTTATATGAATCATTTTTAAATCTTTGATGAGAGATATTTACTAAATGACAAAGTTTTCATTTTAAGTGAGTTTAGTCTTGTTTTCTATATTAAAGAAGAACCCTTTTTATTTCTATTAAGACAACAGCATCTTAATTATGCATGAATATGATTATGTAGCCATGAAAAGATAATAATATATAATAAGATATGATGAGATACATAAGAAGCAAATAATAATAAGGTCAACTATGAGAGCCTTGGCTTCATCAAGGCAACCCAGAACTAAGAAAAGACTAGTTCTAAAAGAAAAGAAAAGAAGAAAAGAAAAAGCATAATAAGAGCATAATAATAATATGAGGATAATTAGTAAAATCATAATAATAAAAACATAATGTACGAACAAGACAAAATATGAACATATGTTGCTTTATTAACCTCCATGGGTATTTAGAAAATATTCACTATGTTCATGCTAAGTTACATGAACATAAGAAATTATCTATTAACAATATCATAGTATAAGAATGTATGTTGAACAAGAACAAATATGAACATATTGTTACTTTATTAACCTCTATGGGTATTTAGAAAACATACTCTATGTTCATACGAAGTCACATGAACATATAAGATGGTTTAGGATATTACCTATTGGTTAGAGAAGAAGTGTAGAGAGAAAACAAGGAGAGGAATTTGTGTGGTGGTATTTGGAGAGAGTTTTGGTAAGGGAAATGAAGTGTGTAAAAGAAATGGAGGGAGATGAGGTATTTATAGCTTTTGTGGAGGGAAATTAGATATGATAAAATAATTGAAAAGAAAAATATAAGAAAAGGGAGACGGGATAGCGGAACAAGTTTAAGAAGAGAGGGGGAGAGAAATTTATTTAATTTGTTGTTTTGTAATGAAAAATGATTAAGATGTGAGATGTGATGACATAAAGTTGTATTGGAAAAGAAAAAAGTAAGAAATAGGTGTATAGGTAGTAAGAAAAAATAGAGATGATGAATAGTAACATCAATAGTAGATAAAACAAAATATACCGTAGTTAAGAAAATACACGTAAAAGTGCGGTATTTGATATTTTTAGTTATTGAAAAATTATAAAATTAATATTTTTGAATTCCTTATATTATTACGAGTCTAATGTGTTATTAGAATATTGTTACTATTCCAAGCCCTAAGACATGTTTTTTAAAACAGATTCCGATTCGGGTTTGCATCGAGTTAAACTTTAACGAAGCTAATCTTTTTAGGCTTCCCTATATTATTATGAATCATATTCCAGAATATCTCAATTTTATTATTCTAGGGTTAAGAGTGCGGGATTACCAGGTCTAAAACACAAGGGTTTGTTATAGTATTTGTTGACTTTTAAGGCTTCTGGTTGACTTCTAATTCTGTTTTAAGCATGACTTAGCATGAAATTCAAGGGTTTACAATTCCCATAGGTTTGAATTCTTTATCCAAACCATGATTGTTACATATGTTTGATTGATATGTTCATATGACTGTTAACCAAACATTGTTTGCTATCAAGGAACTGTGTTAAGATTATATTATTCATTGAGCTTTTTATGCTTATGCTTTTTAGACTATTGTTTTACAGGAATATAAGCAAAGACCAGGTGTGGGAGTTATGATAGATAATAGAGTTATGTATTCTTGAGTTGAAGGAATGACTTTGTTTTTTGGTAATAGAGGCTTAAAGTGCAATGTTGTAAATAGTGAGTTATGTGTTTGTTTTCCTTTTTAAGTTCTTGTGTTGAAGCATTTTGGTGAAGCCTTCGAAGACAAAGGGATGTAATAATTATGTGACGACCTAAACTTTGTATTATTATTATTTTTTTATGGCTTTTATATTATGCAATATCTTTCTTCTTCTAAAAACTTCGATCAGTTTTATCTATCCATGCTATGAGGCATGTTAGTTGTATAGTAATTATGTAAACTTTCTGAGGCTTCAGTTGGTTTCATGATGTATTGTTACAACTAGGGTACTTTAGTAGAGATGTAATACTTCCTGTGTAACAGGCTCATAGGTGGCGAATGCCCATACAGGGCTGTAAGAAAATTTTAGTAAAATAATTCTAAGATGAACTTCGAAAATAAACCCTAAAAAATCACTCCAAATTAAAACTGATTTCGACAGTCTAAATCATGTGAATCCAAAAAATTCTTAATCATGAGAAAATGAAAATCCTTAAAATAAAATAAGAACTCAGTGGTCTTCAATTCCAAAAACACTAGTATGACAAGTTCCATACGTGACTCGATTTATAAAATCGGGTATAAGATCCCAAAAAACGAATTATTAAAAAGTAAATAACGATTAATATTCGGAAATGAAACCCAATTCAAGAATTCCAAAAACGTTAAAAGATATTAAATACTGAAAAATAAAATTTAAAATAAAATTTGTCAAATCAAATATGTTGTATAATCATAAAAATATCAGTTTCCAAATTGACAAGGATCTAAACCGGAAAATCACCCGGAAACCCTAAGTGGAATACAGTAGTTTAGTCCGGCGATCTAGCGCCCTTAACCCTAGAGGCCGAGAGGTAGTTTAAATATATAGAATAACTCATAGTAATATAAGTTCGTTTATAATTATCAGATTGGTAAATTTTTGACCTATTTCAACCCGTTCAGATACAGACTTTGAAAAGCGTGTCCTGGGGCTCGAGATATCAAAAATATACCAATATACCGTTAGACTCGTAATTTTCATAAGATTTCCAAATATATCAGTTATGAAATTTTTCGGGTTATAAAAGTTACAGTTATAACCTTTTTATCGTATTTCCATTATTACCGGTAATTGATTAGTCTTTTGCACTATTCATTTTTATTTCATTACAAAATTTTATTATCTTATAAAACCCTATATTATTAGATAAATATTTTAGTTATAGAAAATTTTGTTTTTCTAAAATTTAGTTCGTTTCGGGTCTTTATGGGATCAGATTTTTTTAAGACCTGATACTAAAAATAAAATAATTTAATTTAATAATTGAAAAATATTTAAAAAAAATATTTTATTTTCATAAAATAATTTTTTAGAATTTTTGGGTTATAAAAATATATTTATAGCCCATATTCGCGTATTTTGATCATATTGGTAACATAATTGTTAAAGTACTAAATAATTGAAATAATTATTTAATTTTAATTATGAAAAATCTGCTACTATTATTTGGAATAAATTTTTCTAATTTTATTTTATTTAATATAGTACTTTTACAACCCATACCTTCAAGTACACTTTACACATATCACTTCCTTTTCACTTCAATCTTTCTACACATTATCCCACAATTCATGGTAGATTTTTGACTCATTCATGGCTGCCATTGTCCTTTAATTTACTCCTATTTTGACTAAAATTAATTATATTTCAATCCTTCTTCAAAAAGCTACACATACCATTAATTACATTACAATTTCAAGTCAAAAGCAAACCAAATTTCTCTCTCTCTCCCCCCTCTCTCTTCACGTGAACTCCCCCCAAATTTTCCGCCTTTGCTTTATTTTTTTTCTCTTTCAATTAATTAACACACATTAAATGCACTCATTTTCTCTCCTCCCTCTTTCATTTACACCTTCAAACCTTAACCATTCTTTACACTTTTCTCTCTCTTTTTCCTCTCTTTCTTTCTTCTTTCTCTCTTGTTCTTTCAAGAACAACAAGCTGCCCCCATTCCATTCTTGAGCCTCTACACATATTTCTTGAAGATATTTAAGCAAATCTTCTTCTCAATGCCTCCATAGGTGATATAGGTAAAGTGTAATGAAGGTTTCATGCATCAAATGACCTTCCATAAGCTTAAAAGCTTAGGATGATGATGCCAAACATGAAACACTCATTTTCTCTACTTTTATTATCTTGTATTACAATTATTTTCTTGTTTAAAGTTGATATATATTGTAGATCTAACTTTTTATAGCTTTGATTTTCGTTTATGCCATAGATCTTGTTATTTAGGTTGTTATATTTGTTATTTCTTATGATTTATGCATAGATCTATCATCCACATGTCCATCTTAGTGATTCATGCATTTAAAACTAGTTTAGAAAACTAGATCTAGAGTTTTGAGTTCATAAATGCATTAGATCTTTGTTTATGTTCATGAACAAATTGCTATAGTATGATGATGGTAGCAAAATTATAGAAACTCAAGATCTATTTTATTTTCAACAAAAACAACTTTTGAAAATTCGGATGAAAATGGAACCACATTTAGAAAAGTGGTTTTTCAACTTCAAAATGTGTATTTTTCATTTAAAATGAAGGGCTTAGGGTATAGATACCATAAATGAAAGATTTTGATAAGTAAAGTTTAGATCCATGATGTTTATAGCTTATTACCATGCCCTGTTTTATGTCTATGTTCATATTAAGTATATATCTTAGTTATAAACTTGAACAAAAGTAGTGAAATTCGTATTTTGGCAAGACCAATATTTAAAAACCACCTTCCAAGTGTCAAAATAAATTTTTACTTAAGAAAATGAAGGCTTAATATATGTATATCATCAAGACTTCTTTTTACAAGAATCAAAAGTGATTTCCAAAAGTTATTTTCAAAATAAAAATTCAATTTTCGGATTTGGCCAAGGCCTATTTAAAAACATGTTTACCAACTCAAAAATGAAGTTTTTATTTAAGAAATGAAAGGCTCTTAGGATAGGATATGTAAGGAATGGATTTTCATGAGCTTAGATAGATTTTATCAAAAGATATAACCAAAAATGAATTTTGTAAATTCGGATCCTAACCAAGACTAATTTTTAGAACCCATGTATCAACTCCAAAACTTATGTTTTATGTGAAAATTGAAGTATATAGGTAATAGATATCATTAAGCAATGATTTTTACAAGTTAAAATGAGTTTAGGCATGAGTAAGGTGTTAAACAAGTAATGGAATTAAAATGAAAAATTTTGAGTTAGTGATCAATTGTCAAATTCGTAATTTGAGATGATGTATAAGTAATCACTTAGTATTTGAGCTCAAATTGCAAGTTTTATGTGTTAAATGAAGTTCTTAGGTAATTTGAGATGATATAGTAAAGCCTTAAATTTTAATGCTTTAAACAAGTTTTTCTCAAATGAATCATTCAAAAAGTGGATTTTCTAAAATTCGGATTTTTGAGTAAATCATATTGTAAAAACTATTTGCAAAGTGTAAAATACAAATTTTTGTGTAAAAATGAAGTCCTTAGTGGTTATGTATGATTGAGCCCTAATTTTCTAAATATCAAATGATTTTTACTTAAAGGATCACTCAAGAATCAATTTTTACCAAATTCGGATTTTGGAATCAACCCCTTGAAAACATGTTTACAAAGTGCAAAATGAAAATTTTTATGTAGAAATGAAGGTCATAAGTAATAGATATAATGAAGACTCAATTTTAACAAAAATAATTATATTTTCTTAAGTAATAAATCCAAAACAAATGGAAATGATCAAAGTTAGAAAACTAGATTTAAAAAAAAAAATAGTTATAGTTGAAGTCTTGCAAAATAAGGAGTTCCAAATTTTCTTTTACCAAAAATCATCAAGATCATGCATACATGAAACTCATTTCATGCCATTCATGTTAGGAAATCACTCATATTGCATGTATAGCTAATTTATATAGTAGGAATATTACAAACATTTACAAAGCTATTTTTTCGGAAATTGAATTGTTGCTGCCCTAATCTAATCCGAACTTTTCGAAGCATCAAAGTTTTCAAAACTTGAAAATAATATTAGAAATAGATAGATCTTTCGAAGTAGATGGAAATCGATATATAATTTGTGAGATTCCGAGTTAAAAAACCAAGTTATGGCCGTTTAAGTTGGAATTCCCGCTTAAGACTAGAATTACGAATTTGATAATTCGTATAAGATCGTTAGATTAGTTTGAGTTGAAATACTTATTAAAGTATTCTTCTTTTTTAGGAGATCTCGAATTCGACGATTCCTACCACCGGATTACTATTACTAGAAGACCGGTGATCTAATGGCCGAGTGAGTTTTCTCCTTGTTTTGTTACCTTGATTGTGATTGTAGTTAGTTGCATTAGAATTATAGGAACAAGATAAAAATCGATATGAATGGGGATGGATATATGATGAGACTGTGATGATGTATGCCAAAGAATACTAAAGCATATCGAAACCACGATTTGATTGGATAACTGCACCGTTCATATTATTCCTATTATATGGTGATATTGGTTGGTCACTCTAAAGAATGTATAAATATTTTTTGTCCTAAGCAAAAATTAAATTGGTCATGCATCACATCGAACATATTGCATTTGAAGTATGCTACTCCTACGCAAGTCGATCGGTATGGTCCGTTGTTACCTCGGTTGGATAACAAGTCCGGTGCCATAGCTCATCCAGGGGTACTAAGGCGCATGTGGATGCATTATTGGATGAGCCTAGCCAAGTCGAGTGCTAAGAGCCAAGGGCTTGGCGACTAGATGCGGTCGTGTAGACTCAATACCATTCCTAACCCAAGATACGGAGGGTGTAAATCCGTTCTGTGTGTGGATTCCGGATGCCCATACATAATTGCTTGCTCACGTGGTTGTTCATGCATAACATATGAGTGATTATAACTTGTTTGTTATGGAACGGAATTAAGGAAATTCTCACTAAGCTAGTGTAGCTTATACCTCAATAGTTGTTTAAATGAGCAGGTTATTTCAAGAATGCTAAGTGGGGACCGAGATGGTTGGAGCCGAGAATGGCTTCGGGATTCCGGCAAGAAATGAGAATGTTGAAGTTATCAGCTAATTTTATGATTTGTCTTGTAATAATTTATGTAGGGAAGTCTGTGGATGAATGTAATTGAAGTTGAATGATTTGTATTTTGAAGTATAGTAGTTTGTATTGAAAGTATAGTGGATTTTATTTCCTTTACATTGTTACTCAATTATATCAACATAAAATGTATCATTCCGATGTGTCTCCTTTATGTGTTAGACGCCTTGTACATAGTATGGAAGTCTTCGTGTGACTGAGGTGGTCATTCTTAGGCGTTAATATTGTGTACGGCAGACTGCCACGTTTAGGGTACTCTTCGGGCGTGACAGGGCCATACTTGATGCCCCAGTGAAGAAGGCAAAGAGTGTTTTTTTAGAATGAAGAGTCTGAGAAGGAATGTGAAGAATAGCTAGGATGGAAGCTTTACACATGTTAGAAGGCTTCTACAGTACCCAACAAAGCCAAGAATAACAATGAATTAATGTTTGTTCAATTGCACATCAACAACAAGAGTACCAATGCAATGATCTACCCGAGGGCTACATACAATTTCATTGATGTGCTCGAGGTGCAGAGATTGAGGCTAGTGTTGACTGAGGATTATAGACAAATCAAAGCTGTAAACTCCAAGGCTCATCTTGTCCAATGAGTTGCAAAGAGTGTAAAGGTAAAGGTTGGGGCAAAAATCTTAACTTCACTATTATCCCTCTAAACAACTTCAAAATTGTCTTGGGGATAGACTTCCTAAGAAATGTTAGAGTTGCTTCCATACCTGCAGTTGATTGATTGGTGTTCTTAGGAAACAAGCCCTTTGCCATCTTGATAAAGAAGGAAGATGGAGGGAATGTTAAGATTCTAGGGGTAATTCAGAATATCCTAAAGGAGTTTAACTCTGTTAAGCCTAACAAGCACCTAAAGGAGTTGCCTCCAAGAAGGTGCGCGGATCATGAAATTGAGCAGATCCTAAGGACCAAGTCACCTACTAGAGCGTTATACAGAATATTACCTCCATAACTTGTAGAGTTGAGGAAGCAATTAGATGAACTGTTAGAGGTAAGTTTCATTCTTCCCTCAAAAGCATTGTACGGGGCTCATGTCTTATTCCAAAAGAAGGATGAAGGGAGTTTGAGATTGTGTATTAATTATCATGCTCTCAATAAACTCACAGTAAGAATCATTATCCTAATCCTCTCATTGTTGGTTTATTCGATCAACTAAGCATGGCCAAATACTTCGCCAAATTGATCTTTGCTCGGTTATCACCAAGTCTACATTCTAAAGGTATGAGCCTATGACTATTTATTAACCCATTATGGGGCTTACAAGTTCCTGATGATGTCATTTGGTCTCACTAATATTCTTGCAACATTTTGTACTTTAATGAATAACTTATTTCATGATTATTTGGATAACTTTGTTGTTGTCTATCTAGATGATGTCGTTGTGTATAGCATGACATTGGAGGACCATGTAAAACACTTACAAATGGTCTTTCAGAAACAGAAGGAAAAGCATTTATATGTGAAGCATAAGAAATGTGACTTTGCCAAGAAGTGCATCAACTCCATGGGCATGTGATTGAAGAAGGGCAGATCTAAATGGATGGGGCCAAGGTGGATGCTATCAGAGAGTTGCCTATCTCAAAGAGCATAACTACCTTGGATTTGCTAATTATTACTGGAAATTTATGGAACGGTATTCCAAGAGAGTTGTTCCCCTCACAAATCTCTTGAAGAAGGACCGAGTGTGTGTCACGCCCCAAAGGGTACCCTAAACGCGACAGTCCGCCACACTCGATATCTAAACTCAAGTATGACAACCTTAGTCATTCCATGAGCTTAAACACTAGGTGTAAGGCTCACGTTCAACATATAGGGAATCACACTTTGAATCGAAATTGCTTAAGGAAACATACATAGCAATAAGAATGTAAATCATAACAGTTATAACCAGATAAATCTATTACATGATATAAGGGGCATACCCCCGTAAAAAATATTAAGAGTCCTTAGGTCCACAAAAGTCTCTTACATCACATATATAATTATATATAAATATGATAAGGAGATTTAACTAGAAGTTTATGCCTAACATCTAGTCCTGATTTCTTCAAAAAGCTCCTTAAATTCAAAAGTGTACCTGAGGAAAGTGGCCTATTAGGGATTGCCATAAATAATCATACTGCAACGGAAACTATAGGGTATAAGCTTTCAAGCTTAGTGAGTTTCACTTCCAAAATTAAATACTCAACAAGCAATATATAACAGGCAAGTTATATTAACAATCATATGAAATGCACAAACATGTGAGCATACAATACATAAGACTTTTCCGGGAGTCTTATGTTGAATGATTTAACGCCCTCCATTCGGGTTAGGTGTTTCAGGCCCATATGACCATAGATTTCAATTTTTCTCATTTACATTGCGGTTGATACAGTGCTACCCACACATAATTTGTAGTTGAAACAAGTGTCTACACCACTACATTTCAATTGCTGCCATTTGCCCAACATTCGAGTTTACAAGCCCTCGTTGCCAACTATTATGCCTTTTTCCCAAAAGGTATAATAACCTATGCAATGTGACTAACAAGTATGCATGTCAATTTGATTATAAGATCATGGCATATTAATTAATGATTTATGGGCGATTACAAATATTGCAGACACTTCAATTCTATACTAAATCATCAATATTTACAATAGTTTTGTTTCAATATTCTTATCATCGATTCAAAAATTTGAATCACATGCACATTCCAATTTTATCTTGCCCTAAATCTAATGCAACATCGTTACAGACACATTCATAAGCATAAATTTAAAGATAGTGAACCATTTTGCACATGTGCGAAAATCTACTTAATCATAATAGTCCTCGGGAAGGTCTATCCGTCTCCCAAATCTCCTAAACAAAAGAAATAACTCAATGAGTATTTCTATGAAGTTTGAATAAACTATAAATTCTATTCTAACAAGTTCGTCTAAGAGGAAATTCCAACTTAAAACGGCCATAATTGGTCATTTTAACACGAATTTCGCATATTATATACCGATTTCAACCTATTCAACAAAAGCTATCTATTTATAGAGTTATTTCCAACAAACAAGTCGTTGGTCCATGAATAGTAGGATACTGAATGCTTTATGAAATTCCCATCCCACAATTTAACTCCTAATTTCAAACGAAGCATCAATCCAAGACTTTGATAGATACCGACATCATTATATCTTATAAGGCTCTATTATATACATATTTAGCTCATTATCGTGCATGATTCATGGATGTTGGTAAACCTAATTCCTCATATACTTAGATAAGCCTAATAAGATGCATAAATAGTATTTTCCTAACTTTGTTTCTACCAAGTGCATTATATGTAATGCATGCCTACAAGTATTACCATGAATATCAGAGCTGAGCTATCTATATGTATATTCTCAATGATATATGACACATAAAATTCTTTTTAGAAAACTTTGCTTTGCAAAACTTTTGGAAATACTTGACTTAAAAAACTAGTTTTATTTCTTCTTGCAAAATCACAACTTACTTTTATCAAATTCCAACGATGACATATATACCTAACACCTTCATTATTTTAATAAAAACCTTCATTTTGGGGTAGAAGATAGATTTTAAATAGTGGTTTACCCAATTACGAATTTTATAAAATTTTTAATAATTAAAACATTGCTTAATCTATCTTTGAAACTATTCCTTGTTTTAGGATTATACTTTGATAAAATTCTTTTAATCCTTGTCAAAATTAGGTCTTTATTTACATGTATCCCCTAGGACTTCTATTTTCTAAAAAATCATCATTTTGGCATTTGGAAATAGGTGTTTAAATAGTGGTCATTTTCAAATCCGAATTTTGAAATTTCCATTTAAGATTGTTTCTTTTGTAAAACTTATTTAATCTCTTAAAAACTATTTCCTAATCAAACCTACTCCTTAAGGCTTCTATTTCTTTAATAAAAATCTGTTTTGGGGTTGAAAAATAGTGTTTTCATTTCAAGCTTTCCTTATACGAATTAAAGCTGTTATTGGGATTGAATCATAACTTTTGTAAACTTTTCCTTGTTTTGAAAATATTTCTTAGTAGGTCTAAGCTCTACTCATCAAGATCACTCGTTTATGATATATATTGCCTAAGCCTTTCATTTTTAATGTAAATACACATTTGAAGTTGAAAAATGGCTTTTCTAAATATAGTTCCTTTTGGTCCGAATTTTCAAAAATCATTTTTGTTGAAACTAAAGTAAATTTTGAACTTTCTAATATTTTCCTACTATCATCATACTACTACAAGTCCTTTATGTACATAAAACAAAAACCTAAAACATTATAACTCAAAAAACTAGATCTAATTTATTATACTATCATAAATGTATGAACACTATGATCATTATGTGATATGATTAAATGATGAATATATGCACAAAACATTAAAATAACAACATAACTTAATAATAAACAAAGTAATAGCGAAAAAACTTAAACAACAAGATCTATAACATTGTGATGGCAAGGATCTCATGTTTAAGTGTTTTCACATCTCTAGCTTAAAGCTCATGGGGATTTTTGAGTGAAATCACACATGAATGATCTTGCCATTACATGTTTTTAAGGTAGTAGGGTGTAGATCTATTACCTATTTAGTGTTTGGAACAAGGAACTTGAAGAAAAATATGTGAGTGTGCAGAGAGAGGGAGTATCATGGCATTTAGAGGAGAGGAGAAGAGAGTTTTGCAAAAATTTTTCTAACGTGAAAATGAGGAAAGAAAGAAAGTGAAATAGTGAAGGCATAAAGGGTATTTATAAAAAATGAGTTTAGGGTTTGCTTTAGTTATATAAAAGAAAAATAAAGCAAAATTGGAGAGAGGGAATAGAGAGGGGGCGCCGGTTTTGGGGGGTTATGGGAGAGAGAGAGATATATATGTGTTGTGTTGTATAAGTTTCAAAATTAAATTAAGTAATTTAAGTAATAAAGTTGTATTGAAAAAGTAAATTATAAGAAATAGGATGTAAGGATGTAAGAGATAGGTTGTAAGGATGTAGGAAGTAGAGTATGGGTGGATGTACTTGATGAATAGTATGAAAGAAATTAAAAAGTAGATTAGACAATTAAAGTACCGGTAGTAATGAAAATACGATAAAAGGCTATAAATGTAACTTTTATGACCCGAAAAATTCTATAACTGATATATTTGGAAATCTTATGAAATTACGAGTCTAACGGTACTAATAACATACTTTTAATATCTCGAGCCCCGGGACACGCTTTTCAAAGTTTGTATTTGATTGGGTTCGAAATAAGTTGAAAATTCGCTAATCTGACCTTTTTAAGCACCGTAATATTTTTACAAACCAAACTACACTCTTCATTCGTATTTCAACTTCTTGGTTTAGGAACGTAGGGTTGCCGAATTAAACTGCTAGGGTTTCCTATGAATTTGTTGACTTAGGATTTCTGATTGATTTTTCGGTTTAGGGTATAAGCTAAAATTTACCTTAAAAATCAGGGGTTTACAATGTGATCCTAGACTGGTCCTCACTTAGCTGACATCTCCAAACCTTCTGAAGTCTATATAGATGCTTCTGACATTGCTTTGGGTGGAGTATTGATACACGAAGGCTATCCTATGGCATATAAGAACAAGAAGCTTAACCCTACAGAGGGTAGATATTTAGCACAAGAGAAGGAGTTGTTAGCTGTTATGTACTGCTTCAAAACATGGAAGCATTACTTCTTGGGAGCTAAGTCTTTGCAAGAATTGATAATTTTGCTACTAGCTATATTCTTACTCAACCTAAACTCTAAGCCAAACAAATGAGATGGTAGGAGTTCCTTGTAGAGTTTGGCATGGAGATTGTGTATCATAGTGGGTGAACCAATTAGGTAGTAGATATATTAATTATAGGAGCTGATTTGGCCTCTTTGGCCTATACAGCTAACAACCTGCTAGTTGAGTCCCTGCACTTTAGGAGCAGATTAAAAGTGCTTAGGTCAAGACCTCTTGACCAAGAATTTGAAGCGATTGATTAATGAAGGCAAGACTCGCAGGCTTTGGGTTGAAGGTGATTTAATATATATTGAGGTCATCGCTTGTATGTTCCCACAATAAGGAACTTAAGAAAAGCTTCCATGAGGGGGTGCCATGATACATTAAGGGCTTCCTGTCCCGGATGGCATAGTGATGAGTTCGTTAAAGCAGGGTTATTACTAGCAAGTATGACGAAAGATGTGATGGACTACACTTAGACTTATTTTACTTGTCAGCAGGATAAGATCAAGAGGTAGAACCTTGCAAGGCTGTTGGAGCCCCTTCCAGTGCTTTTTCACCCATGGGAGAGCATTTCCGTGGACTTTATCATCACTTTTACCAAAATGGGGGAGCTTTCATCCATCTTTGTTGTCGTAGACAAGTTTTTGAAGTGTACCACCTTCATTCCAACCA
This sequence comes from Combretum micranthum, assembly GCA_024138025.1. Classification (NCBI taxonomy): domain Eukaryota; kingdom Viridiplantae; phylum Streptophyta; class Magnoliopsida; order Myrtales; family Combretaceae; genus Combretum; species Combretum micranthum. The sequence continues at coordinate 292,633 of JAMXBD010001762.1, forward strand.
ACAAAAAGTTATAGTGCTACAAAGGCTGCCTAACTTTTCTTTAAGCACATACTGAAGTTTTAAAGTATGCCTCAAAACATTGTGAGTAACTGGGATGCTAGATTCATGGGGAAGTTTTGGATTGAGGTGTTCAACACTTTAGGGTCTGAACCTAGCATGTCCTCTAGCCACTATCCTCAAAGGATTGAACATGCAATGAGTCAAAACAACCGAACATCAAGTTCAACTTCAACATTAGTGAAGCCATCGAAGACATCCTTACTGAACGAAGTGTCAAAGATCTAACCACTAGAGCAGCACATAGAATATTTAGTGAAGTGAAGAGATCATGGAGAAGAAGGCAATAGTTGTGAGACAGAAGAAGACCTCATGCCTCTAATAGACAGGAGAGCAGCTCTACCAAGGAAAGCTTCAAGACCAAGGTCAAGCTCCAGCACACCTTGATGAGGATGTCAATAGATTAAGTGGGGAGATGTGACAATCTCTTATATCTTTTATATATATATAATATACATAATTTAGGGGGGAGTGGGGTTACTTCTTGTAAATATTTTTTTATTATTTTAATTTTGAGGTATTGCCTCCTTACTAAAATCAATGTCTCATCTTGCTAGAGCCACATGCAAATAAATCTCTTTATGAGAGTATGAGTACTCTTGTTGATATAAGCTCTTGCTCACCGATGAATGCCTACAATCAATGATAGCCGATTTTACACATAACACCCCCTTTTCCCCACCCCAACACCCCCACCCCAATCACACACCTCTTTTATGTAGCATTGTACATGGGATATTAATAAAAGTGTATTATTTTCATATTGATTCCTACCGTGTCCCTTTTTACTTATTGTTCATCACCCTTTGTTGCTTGTGTGTGTGTGTCGCTTACAAATCTTATGCTATGCCCTAAAAGGGGGTTTAGAATGATTAACCTATAGTTCCCATATCAAGTATGCATCCGAGATGTGAGAACCGTTTTACAAGTCAGATTGCAAAACTCTACTTAATGTATGTTATACGAGTTTTAATTCATAAGAACATTTTAATAACTAAGGAAACACAGATTTCCATGTCCACCAGAACCCTAGAGAGTCGGTATCCCCCATCAAATAGTAAAATATGATACATAAATAAATATATATATATTACAAGCCTTAACTATTATACAAACAACCTAATACATTCTAGATTATAACTTACATTACAAAAATTTCTAACTTAGATATACAACATACGAATTATATTCTAAGCTTCTCTTCTTGTCTTCAAAGGCATTACTATATCTCTTCATGCAATCTTAGCCTATTCCCAACTTGAGCTACTCCTGCACAAAAACTATAGAGGTATAACCTCAACCATAACTCAATGAATAACAATAATCAAACTACACAACAAACAAATGCCAAACAATCATTATTAACAAATAAATATATGTAATGCGACACTCAACCATATGATGCACAGTTTAGATGATTGGAATCCAAACCAATGAAGATTTACACTCTCTTAGGGGTTAAAGAACTAACTCAAGTCATTCATACCAAGGAGAACTGAGAACTACGGAAGGAGGTGTATTATCAATTTATAGATTTCTCAGCTCATCGTTTTCACAGCTTATTACTTTCATAGCTCATTGCTTTCTCATATATATATATACTAACATAACCTCAAACTTCTCCTTAGAAATAACTAAGAAGGGAGGATTTCTTTTGAAACTCATTTTGTTGGAACACAGCCTCTAACTTCTCCTCAGAAAGAACTAAGGAGGCATGATTGTCACACCCTAAATGGTACCCAAAACGTGACAGCCCACTACACTTAATATTAAGATTTAAGTATGATAACCTTAGTTATCATAAAAATCTCAATATCGGTATAAGGCGTACTTTCACTATCGTGGCAAACTAAACTTTGGATCAAGCCGTTTAAGCAGTTTTACATAATAGCAATTTAAGAAAGTATATCATAATGATATAACCAAAGTTCCAAAATATAAAAAGTCTTACAAACCTTAAGCGCTATTCCCCTATTAAAACAATGAAGTCTAATAGAGTCCATTTTCAAATAATTACATTTTTAATTCCTACATGGAAATCTATATCTACTTTTAGTTCTGACTTCTAACCAAAAGCTATTGGCTTCAAAAAGGTATTACTTGGGTGAAGTATCCCCTAGGCTCCAACCAAAGCTATGAGTACTGCAAGAGATATCTAAGAGGGTATAAGCTACACGCTTAGTGAGAATTATTTCCACAATTAAACACTCAACAACCAATATTCAAAGCAAGTTACTTTAAATAACCATATGAGATGCACAAACATGTGAGCAAACAATACATATGATTTTTCAGGAATCATATGTTGAATGGATTTATCCATCCATTTGGGGTTAGGTGTTACAGGCCGAATAGATTGATTTTCATAATCATAAATCCTTTATAGTTTTGTTCAAGCCACTACCCAGCTGTTAAAACATAATTTCTTTCAGGTGCTTATGCACCGTAATTTAATTTGAGCGACCCTTCATCGTTTAATAGATCTTACGGGCTCTACAAACCTCCTTACTATGTCTTTGACCCACCAAGGGTATAGTAATAAATGTAATGAACTCGCCAAATGATATGCATGAATCAATTTAATTCAATAATCATGGCATGATTAAATATTTTATGAGTGATCATAGAAATTGCAGACAATCATTCCTATACTAGATCAAACATTCATTATGAACAATTCCCGCCTCGATATACTTAAAACATAATTTCAACCATATATGTAAAGTACATGCACCTTTCCATTTTATCTTTTCCTAATTATAATGCCACTAATTTTACAAGCAAAAGCATAGTGTAAAAATGTAAGAAATAAACTCATTTGGCCATTTGTGTGGAAACTTCTAGTCAAAGTGATCATCAGGATATGGGAACTCAGTCTCTACATCACCTATACAAGAGAAATACTCAAAATGAGTGATTTCTTAGAAATTCTACTTAACTTGCTAATTCATTCACTAACTTCATCAAAAATCATATGGAGTGAAATTCCAATTTAAAATGGCCATAACTTATTCATTTAACTCGGAATTTCGCATATAAATACCGTTCTACCTACTCGAAAAGAA